>JAKUCV010002362.1:0-123420 GCA_028386065.3 Turnera subulata
GGGGGGAGGGCTGCAGACGACAGCGCGACACAGGACGACGGGCGGCTGGCGACGAGGACGGCTGACGAGGCGACGTGCCGCGGTGGTTGCAGGAGAGGAGGAGGCAGCGGCTTGCTCGTCGTGGGGTATGGATCTCCTCACGGCGGTGTCGGGTTCTGCGTGTGGCGAAAAACGGCCGAGGGAAGGCGACGGCAGCAGGAAGGATTGCGCGACGCATGGTCTCCGGTGGCGGTGTAGCAAAGCGAGGGCGTCGATGGCAGCGTCGGCGTGGAGAGGAAGAAGAGGCTCGTCGTGGCTTTGGTGGGTCGTCTCGCTGGTCGTGTCAGCGACGGTGACGAAAGCTGTAGGGGGCGGTACGCAGGCGGGCGAGGGAGAAAGGAAAAGAAGGAGGAGAGGGAGGCGGCGCAGAGGGATGGTGGCGCGCGGGTGGCTCGGGTCACGGTGGTGGTGGCCGGCGATGGTGTGTTGTGTGTTTTTGTGTTTCTCTTTTTTTTTTTCCTGGTTTGGCTTGATGATTGGGTTGTGGTAGGGAGTTGCAGAACTGAAGCGAGGGGAAGTTTGCAGAGGATAGGTTGCATGATTTTTTGCAGGAAGATGAGGAAGGTGGCTACGGGTTAGCAGGAAGAAAAGATAAGGGGCAGTAATTGTGGGTATCACAGGAGGTAAGCGCGGGCGTGTCCAGACCGGACCAGAAAATAACTGATACTCCCTTAGTTATTTTCCGGTGTGATTTTCCGAAGATTCCCGGACCCGAGAAATACCAACTTTGGTCCGTAAAATCCACGGAAAAATCCCGAGCGTGGGAAAACACTCGGTTTCGAAAAAAGACGCCCAATTTACCTTGAATTAATTACCCACGATTAATTTATTCTGTAAATCGCGGTAAAAAGACTTTTACAGTCCCGATAAAAATCCAAATTTTTACCCGGGCTATTACAGTCTACCCATCTTAAAAAGAATTTCATCCTCGAAATTCCTTGTCTTATCTATGGGTCCTACCACGATAAGCTTCTGGCATACTATGCCAGCTGTCCAAACTCAACCCGAGATACCGCTTATACCCTTAAGAGACTTCTCGTCCTCTATAAAAACCAAACATCATGACTGGCAAACTCACACACAGTCATGGACTCTCCACTGAGAACAAGAACGACCTCTGACTCAGAGGAGCTGAGCTATACCGGTGGTGTTAATCCCTTTACGGACTCCGATGAAGAACCTCCGAAGAAACGCTTCAAGACGAACATCATCGGTCTCAAAGAACATATGGTGGTCTCTCGAAGACGGCGGAAGAAACCTGTCGGCAAGGAGGAGTCATTCGGTCGCAAGGATGCCGATGATAGGAAGGGCAAGGCAACTGCTGAAAGCAACACTCCGCTACAGACACTGACGCTGCTGGATGCCTCACTGAGAAAGGTCAGCTCGGCGGTGATGCAGATAGAACTGGCGTGCGCGGAACTCTTTCCCCACGTCAAAAACATCCAAAAATTTGTAAAAGACTTAGAGAAGCATGTAACTCAATAGAGTACTTCTTCTCCGTTGTAAAACTTTTATGAATAAATAAAATAAGTTTTCTTTTAAAATCAAAATTCTTATGTTACGAAGTCTTATGTTTATCTGTAAATCAAAACATCTCAAAGCAAAACAAAAATCAACAATAAGAATATAAAATCAAACATAAAGAGATTAAAAACAAAATTCATTTAACAAAACCAAAACATAAAGAAGTTAAAACAAAACATGTTTTCATGTTCGCTCTAGATCGGTCGTAAACATCCTCGATCCCGAGAAACGTAACGTACACAGCTAACGGTGACGTCGGTTTCCCTCGTGAAAAAGATATCCATTAACTCGCAAGGTGATGATCACAGGCACGTCCTATGTCCCTCGAAAGAGGCGATATCCACTTGTTCACAAATTCCACATGAGCCAAAAACGTCTGTCAAGTCTCGTATCCCTCCATGATGTCCGAACAGGTGTAAGCTTGTCGCACATGCACTCTACTCGAGGTACGATTCCATCAGTCTAGCCACAACGGTCACGGATGCATGCGATAAAAGTACAGGAAAATATAGAAAAACCATAAAAAGAAACACCAAGGTAGCCAGGGCGATAGAAAATCGTGAGATGGAAAAGAGCTGAAAAACACTGGCATTTGTAGTCCGAAAAAACGTATAAAGTAACGAAGCAATAAATGAAGCAACGGCAAAATTTTCAAAAACAACACCTTGAAGAATGAAAACGATTTGGAGCTTTGTGAAGGGAATCTGCTTTTCCCATCACCGAAAAATCCTTTAGACCTTCCCAGTAATAGGTGGGGTCTAAACTTGGAAAAACAAAATGGTAAACATTTTTCTATAAAAGGCAAAACAACGGAAAGCAAAAACACAAAGCATCTTAAAGCAAACAAAACGCTCAGGCAAATAAAACACAATGTTCATAAAACAAAACCCCACGCGTCCAAAACATGATGCCTGCTCCATCATCCGTCTTCTTTGTCAAAGGTGCCAACCTAGGCAGAAGAAACCGGCTGGCCTACAGCATGATCAACGAGCGTCCAGAAGAACTACCGAAAGAGCTCGGCAGAATGCCCTGTCTGGTCTTCGTCGACGAACTCTACTCGTCCAGATTCTTCGTCACTCCCATGGAAGAGACGTTCTTCCTAGAGGACCAAGGCACCCTGAGGACCTCCTTCTACGGCTCGGCCAACTCTGTCATGTTTTTCATTTCTGAAAGACTTCAGGAGTTCAACCTAGAGTCCACTTGCCTTTTCCTGGACCAAGGCACCTACTACTAGCTCTCGATGACTGCCCAAAGCATGCCCAGAGTATCTCGATTACCTCCAACTTGGCCCAAGGCCCGACTGCTGGTGTGGAACTGCAGAGGAGTCGCTAGGCGTTCCCAGGAGTTCTCGCGTACCCTGAGGGACCTGAAGAACCAGTACAAGCCAAACATGGTTCTTCTCACGGAGACCCAATGACAGCCTGAAGATGATCACGGTCTCATCCCACTTCGGTTCTCTTCAGCAAACCGGTTCGAGCTTCCTGGCCAGAACAACGCGGACGGCATGTGGTTCTCGTGGAACGACAGCATCAGGGTCAACATCAACAATGACCCCAACAGCTTCAGGGTCAACGTTGTTCCGAGAAGATGAATGTATTTTTTTTATATATAAAATAACAATGTAATATTAATGTTTGTAATAATAATATTAGCAAAATTAATAATATTTATGTTTCCGCTTACTTATGGCATCTTTTACCTCTTATGTGAATGTTCTACGACAGCTGGCATCCCTTGACTAGATCTATAATGCACTAACTAAAATGATATAAAATAATAAACAAATGGAGCAAACTATGCAAACAAGAACAACAAACACACAAGGACTACCCAACAAGACCTAACGCCCGCTCCGCTACCAAAATGAAATGCCCCGACCCGTATTTACCAAACACAGTAAACACGTGTCGGAACTGTAACGACCCAACCAAACAAAACCCGACATACAGTGTATACAACAAAAACTCGGGCTCAATAGCCCAAAATAAAAACAACAATAACATCATAACCGGCCCAATGGCCTAACAATAGCAATAAATAGCACAGCGGAAGACTTAATAACTCACAAAAACACTGTATGCGACATAGATGCAAACTATGGATCCGAGTCCTGTCTGAGGGATAACGCGGCAGCCTATCTGGTATGCATCAAACCTGAACCACAAATAACTCAACCTACGGGATGAAAGCCCGCAGGTGAGGGGTGAGTCCGAAGTGCTCACAACCATGGATAGATGATCAATATGCAACACTATAAATTACTCAAAGTCGAAAACAGGCTTAACAGCCAAAATACACCAATCCAAAAGACTCGACTCAAAACCGGTCCAAGACCAAAAAGACTTAAATAAAAATCCAATTTCCAATTTTATCTTTCCGGACCCCGTCACGGATAAGCTAGGGGTCAGACCTGCTTATCAACATATTTCAGGTGCCAGACCAAATCCAAGAGAACCCAGGGATCGACATCCCAAAAATAAGAACCCAGGGATAGACATCCCAAATATAATCACGGGATAGACATCCCAAGCATAGACATGCTTATCACAAGTAACCCAGGTCACGGCCACCACAAAACAGTCTTAAACCATCGAGTCGTACCACTACTTATTACGTGAAAATTATATTATCATCATTCAAAACCAAATCACAGGGATCAACATCCCTAACCAAAATACCGGGATAGACATCCCAATCCAAAACTGAGGATCGACATCCTTATCACAATTTATTATTTATTCCATTATACTTTATACTGAAAAGACACAAGGATAAACATCCAAAAACTCAACGTACGAGGATAAACATCCCAAAAACCAATCGTGGGGATAAACATCCCAAAACCAAATCAAGACACTGGGATAAACATCCCGAATCGAACCATAGCAAATGTAACAATCAACAATGCAACAATCATAAAACACAACAACCGAGTAATACAGGCACATATCGAAGGAAATCCATCCTCACCTTAGACGATTACCCAACTCTGAAGATAGTGATCGGTCCAAAGCCGGCTCCTCGAGAAACTGCCCGATATCCAAACCTATACAGCAAAACAACATGCTCACATAAATGCACATAATCGGTATGCTATGATGCCAATACTGCGAAATAAACCCATCCCGGTTCATATCCTTTTTTTATTATCGTGGTAAAATCCCGAAAAAATCCATGGAAAAATCCCGAGCGCGGGAAAACACTCGATTTCGAAAAATGACGCCCGATTTACCTTGAATTAATTACCCAAGATTAATTCATTCGGTAAATTGCGGTAAAAAGACTTTTACAGTCCCAGTAAAAATCTAAATTTTTACCCGGGCTGTTACACTGAAAGACTTCAGGAATTCAACCTAGAGCCCACTTGCCAATTCCTAGACCAAGGCACCTACTACCAGCTCTCGATGACTGCCCAGAGCATGCCCAGAGTAACTCGGTTACCACCAACTTGGCCAAAGGCCCGACTACTGGTGTGGAACTGCAGAGGAATCGCTAGGCATTCCCAGGAGTTCGCGCGTACCCTGAGGGATCTGAAGAACCAGTACAAACCCAGCATGGTTCTACTCACGGAGACCCAGTGGCAGCCTGAAGACAATCATGGTATCATCCCGCTTCGGTTCCCTCCAGCAAACCGGTTCGAGCTTCCTGGCCAGAACAACACGGGCGGTATGTGGTTCTTGTGGAACGATAGCATCAGCGTCAACATTACCAATGACCCTGTAACAGCCCGGGTAAAATTTATGTTTTTACTGGGACTGTAAAAAGCTTTGTACGGTAATTTACCTTATGAAATTAATCTTGGGTAATTATTTCATTGTAAATTATGCATTGGATTCTGAAACCGACCCTTACCCCATGTTCCTGATTTTTCTGCGGATTTTTCGGACCAGAGTTGGTATTCGGGTCCAGGAATCTTAAGAAAAGTCAGGTTTAACCTCGAATTAACAGACCAGAAATAAAGTCAAGTGGGTGTAATAGATATTTTCTGGTCCGGACGGGACACGGCTGCATAATGGAGTCACGCAGCCGCCTTTTCCTGTGCAGTCCGTGACTTTCCTGTGTAACCTGTGATCTTTCCTTTTTTCTCGTGACTTCAGCCTCCATTGCACCAACACCAACATTTTTCTTTCTTCTGCAATTTTTCCTCTGCACCAAATTCTGCCCAACAACCATCTCCTGCAAGAGAAAGAAAAAAAAAGAAAAGAAAACAGTAAACAACACACACCACCCGTGCCGACCGCCACCACCAACTCTACCACCGGCCAAACACCTCCACCGATGCGCCGCCACCAGCCATCACGCGACTTCACTCGTCCCTTCAGATCCACCACCTGTCCTCGCCACCGGACACGGCCACATCAGCTAGAAACCCGACGGCCGCTCCTCCTCCTCTCCTCCTCTCTTCGCAACAACTCGACGCTGCCCAAGCCTCCGCCGCCTTCCTTCCCTCGTTGCAGCATGACGACCAAGACGACCACCAGCAGCTGCCTTGCCCGCGTCGCGCGCCTAGCCTTTCGTCCTGCCGCCCCTGCTCGTCGTCGCCGCCTGCAACCCACTAAGGTGAGGAAGCGGGTTGAGGACGACCCACACATGGGTCACGGCAGCTGGGTTCTAGTCTTGGGCTTGGGCCTGATGACTTGGACCAGCAAGCCTGGACCCTAGTGGACTTGGGTTTAATGGGTTGAATTTCTGTTGGGCTTCACATTATACCTGGCCCAACCCGAAATTGAAATAATGTGTATATAGTTATTATTGCATCTTTATTCTAGAAATTTATTTACAATGTAATTGTATTTTTCCTGGAATAATGATATACATACATAATGTAGGAATACAGTAAGTATATATATATATATTTATTCTAGAAATTTATTTACAATGTAATTGTATTTTTCCTGGAATAATGATATACATACATAATGTAGGAATACAGTAAGTATATATATATATATATATAACGCAATTATTCTAGGGAAAAAATAGATAATATTGGAAAAGGGATATGTGTTATGACAAGTAATTTTAAATAAAATCAAATAATAAATATAATAAATAATAAATATAATCTGAAAATATATATATGTAATATAATTATATGTTTTCTGGGAAGTAACATAATTATATAGTATATGATTATATCCTTTGAAAAATTACTATATAGTAACTACTTTTAGAAAAGGATACATATACCACAGAAATATTCTAAAAAAAATAAATAATAATAAATACATATATAGACATATGAGATTAATTTCTAGGAAGATTATTTTGTGATAGCTAATACCTTTGATATATGTTATGATAATTACTTTTGAGAAGAAATATATATATAAGCACGTTAGCATTTGAGAAATTATCTTATGGTAAGTATATTTTTGGAAAATATGGTAGGAAAGTATATACATGGTATACGATTATATTTGTGAAGATAGATGAAATAAAAACTTTGACATAATATTATTTTTGGGAATCAACGTAATTATAATAAGATTTATATCCTTTGATAAAAATGTTATATGATAAATACTTTTTAGAAAAGAATATAAATACGCATGGAAATATTTTGGAAAGGGTATTATCAAAGTATTAAGCCGGAAAAATAACCGGGTACAAATACAGTACGGTATTTTGACACATAAATAGTAAATAGTGAATTATAATGATAACGGGGTTTCACCGGGACGTAAACAAACCAGTTTAGGTTTTATTCTTTTCGGCATAGCATCATTTGCATTATGTGCATCTTATGTGAGTATATGATGTTATTTGCTGTATAGGAGCTGATAACGAACAGTATCCCAAGGAACCGGAGCCGGGACAATTTGAGGACTTTCAGGAGTAGGAAAATCGGCTAAGGTGAGGATGGATAACCTTTGATATGTTGCACATAATACTGTGTTTGTTTCTCTGGTTATTATTTTGCCTGATTGAACTGCTGAGCCAATTGAGTTGACTTGTGGTATTATTGTTGTTGCTGCTGAATATTTGATTATGGATAAATTGATATGATGAGATAATTGGATAATTGGAAGTTGTGTTGATGACTTATTTGTCACTTGGAAAGTAGTGGTACGACTAGATGGTTAGAGACTGTTTTGTGGTGGCTATGATCTGGGTTACTTGTGATAAGCATGTCTATGCTTGGGATGTCTATCCCGTGATTATATTTTTGGGATGTCTATCCCTGGGTTACTATTTTGGGATGTCGATCCCTGGGCTCTCTTGGTTTGGTCTGGCACCCGAAATATGTTGAGAACCAGGTCTGACCCCTAGCTTATCTGTGACGGGCCCGGAAAGATAAAATTGGAAATTGGATTTTTGTTTAAGTCTTTTTGGTCTTGGACCAGTTTGGGGTCGAGTCTTTCGGTTTGGTGTGTTTGGCTGTTATGCTTGTTTTCGACCTTGAGTAATTTATAGTGTTGCATATTGATCGTCTATCCATGGTTTGTGGGCACTTCGGACTCACCCCTCACCTGCGGGCTTTCATCCCGTAGGTTGAGTTATTTGTGGTTCAGGTTTGATGCATTCCAGACAGGTTGCGGCGCTATCCCTCGGACAGAACTCGGATCCATAGTTTGCATCAGTGTCGCATACAGTGTCTTTGTGAGTTATTAAGTCTTCCGCTGTGCTATTTATTGTTATTGTTAGGCCTTGGGCTTGTTGTGATGTTATTGATGTTTATATTTTGGGCTGTTGAGCCAGAATTACTGATGTATACACTGTATGCTGGGCTTTATTTGGTTGGGTCGTTACAGACCCTAATAGCTTCAGGGTCAACATTGTACCAAGAAGATAAATAATAATGAAAATAATAATGTAATAATAATATTAGTAATATTAATAATATTTATATTTCTGCATGTTTATGGAATCAACTACCTCTTATGTGAATCTTTTGTGGTAAGCTGGCGTCCCGCGACTAGATCCATCATATACTAACTAAATGATATAAATGCAAAATGATAAAAATATGGAGCGAGCTATGCACAACAAATAAACAAAACAATCACCCAAGGACCTACCGCTCGCTCTGCTACCAAAATGAAACGACCCGACCTCTAATTACCCGACTCACAGTATTTACCGGGAAACAGTGCTGACATATGGCACAAATAATGTAAATATCAGAAATAACGGCCCAACGGCCCAACATGGAATACACGTCATCCGATCTCGGGGACATCGACACATAAATCCGGCCCATCGGCCCAATATCAAAAACACGTCACCCGAGCCCGGGGACCCAAAATATAGCACAGCGGAAGCATTTAATCTCAATATCATCATATGCAAAATCTGATGCAAACTAATGGATCCGAGTCCTGTCCGAGGGATAATGCCGTAGCCTATCTGGAATGCATCATACCTGAATCACAAATAACTCAACCTACGGGATGAAAGCCCGCAGGTGAGGGGTGTGTCCGAAGTGCTCACCAACCATGGATAGACAATCAATATGCAACACTATAAAATACTCAATGTCGAAAACAGGCATAACAGCCAAACACACCTAACCAAAAGACAAGACCCAAAACTGGTCCATGACCAAAAAGACTTAAACAAAAACCAATTTTCAATTTTATCTTTCCGGGCCCCGTCACGGATAAGCTAGGGTCGTACCAGATTATCAACCTATTCCTGGAGCCAGATCAAGAAAGAACACGGGATCAACATCCCAATAACAAACTCAGGGATCAACATCCCAATCAAACCGGCATCAACATGCCCATCACAAGTAACCCAGATCATGGCCACCACAAAATAGTCTCTAACCATCCAGTCGTACCTCTACTTACCACGTGACACTTATATCATCATCATCAGTAAACCTGCTACATCTCCTTACTTGAAATAGAAAGATCTTTCTGGACAAAGAAAATGAACTACAGGAGCTGCCCAAAACCAAATCTTAGGGATCAACACCCCTAACCAAAACACCGGGATAGACATCCCAATCCAAAACCGAGGATCGACATCCTCATCATAATTTATTATTTAATCCTTAATACTTTATACCAAAAAGACACAGAGATAAACATCCAAAACTCAATGCACGAAGATAAACATCCCAAAACCAAATCATGAGGATAAACATCCCAAAATCAATCAAGGCACTGGGATAAACATCCCGAATCAAACCACAACAAATGCAACACTCAACAGTGCAACAATCATCAAACACAACAACTAAGTAATATAGGCACATATCAAAGGAAATCCATCCTCACCTGATGTGTCTCTGAAACTACTATCCGGTCAAACCTTGATACCCTATATGTATATATATAGGAACACAATAATCACTTATAATGCACAACAAAAATGCTTATGCATGATTCCGGTTTAACTGTTATTAGACGGCTTATCTGTTCATTTTGTTATTTCCATAATTATCTTATTACCAAACAATTCTTCCAACTTGGTGGTAATTAATTTAATCTAGCGGTTATATCAAGTATACTTGATTTAAATCAAAAACAGAAACCGAGCGCCCAAGCCGATATCCCGGTCCTTAGGTCGCTTATGACAAGAAAACATGTATATACATAAATACGTTGTATAAATTATATTTGGTAATATATCAAAGTAAATAATATTTCATAAGTACTTATCCTCGATAAAATAATAACAATAGTAATAACCATATATACGCTTAGTAAGAATTGATTATAAAATAGTGGTAACGTTAAATACGTCCAAATAGTATATGAATAATACATATCCGACAATAAAACCGTTAAATAGGAAATACCCCCATTGGTAAGGAGGTTAACATAGCTGATATATAGTATAAAATAATTTTAACATGATATATAAAATACATATACGTTTGTATCCATAAATTGTAAATAGAGTATAGAGGGTAATAATAATACCATAGCTCGATAAAGTACAACGGTTATTTAATAATATAAGAGTTCAAAACTTGTACATATTAGGTAGTTAGATTTAATATATAACAAAATCATTGGACAGAAATATTATAACTGTTAATAAATTGATATTTCAAAATAATATTACCGTTAGTATTTCTTGATAAATTAATAAAATATAATTTAGCCTTAAAATAAATTTGCACGGTTTTTATGTAAGAATAAAATCGGTAGAAATAATTGATATGAAACTAATATTAATTTAGCCCAAAATAAACTCCTATATATATATATAACCAAGAATATAAATTAGGATCTATTATTATTTAGCCGATGAAAATATAGGTAATAGTAATGTTTATATAAGATTGAAATTGATAAATAAATAAGGTATGAGCCTATAATCATTTAGCCTAGAGGAACGGTAGTTAAACGTAGTTAGAATTCCGCCTTTTAATTTCCAATTCAAATTACCAAATTACAAAGGATTGCTTTGTTTAGTCCGAACCTGTAACCTTCATTAGCAGATTCATTTTCTGTAGTTTCCCTGATCAAACTAGAGGTTACCAAGGAACCATGCATAGCACTAAATAGAGAGCCGCCGAATACACCAGCTACACCTTTTTTCTTTATTGGGATCGGGACTAAGAAGAATGGTCGGGACAAAAAATATCCATCTCATTTGTACTTTGGATATTCGTATAACCATCCAAGGACTTCCTCTAATTCTATGAATTTTGCTAGAAGGCTTTTTTCTTGGATATCATCGGAGAAGGTTTCGGATTGACTTGTATTCCACCAATAAAGAACCCAAGGAGAGATGGCTGAGTGGACTAAAGCGTCGGATTGCTAATCCGTTGTACGAGTTTTTCGTACCGAGGGACTTGAACAACTTGGAGTCGGGCCTTCTTTTCGCACTATTACGGCTACGAAAAGAATGGGAAAAGTTGGATTCAATTGTCAACTGCTGCTATCGGAAATAGGATTGACGACGGATTCGAGTCATAGCTCATGCTTTCATAAAAGCCTAGGATTTTCCCGGTCTAACAGTATTCTCTGAGATTCGATAGTATGGGTAGGGTAGAAAGAAATGTATATTTCTTTCTACCCTACCCATACTATCCATTTTGGTTATTTTTTTTGAGTTTATCAAGTTGCACTGCTCGCGTGTCGCCCAGGCGTAAAATCCCCAGAGGCATATAGTGAGCACGCTCACTATAATTAACAAGAACCATTCGGATCTGGATCCCTGTTGGCTCCAGATCCGAGTAGTGCAAGATCGTGCTATTTGTTTACATCCATTAGTTCGTAAGGGATTCAAGATCGTCTTGATCGTGCAAGTGAAATATCGATTGCTTGTTGAACCCTGTGAATTGCGTGAAAGTAGGATACGCCAAATTCGGAAGTCCAAAAGTACTTGGTGCAGTTATTATGCTTAAAAAATTTTGATGCTTTTTAAAATAAGGAATTATATGAATAATGGAAAAACCCCAAGAAAGCCTAGGGGACCTTCACTTGCGTTTAGTCCATCAGAGAAAATAATAAAACAACTTCGAATTAATTAAATAAAGGACTTAATTAAATTAAACAATTTGGGCCTTTTATCATAATTAGCCCAATCATAATTAAACCGAAAATTAAATTCAATGGGAATTTTATGAGCCCAGGTAAACGCAATTAAAATTAGAACCGGGAATTAAAATGCTATGAAAATTAAACATAAAATAAACAAAAACATAAATGAAATAAACAAAAGCGTAAATTAAATAAAAGCAGAATTAAATAAATTAAGTATAAATTAAGTAAATAAAATCATAGGTTGTTATTATTAATTAACTTAATTAACCGTTTAATTTAATCGCCATTAAATTCCGAGTCCGTTTAGTATCGTTCGGGTTCGATTTATGATGCAAAAGGTCCAAAGCTCGGGTTTTACCCAAAGGTCCGTTTCCGAGCTCGCCGGAAAATACCCGAGACACCGGAACCTCGCCGGATTCCGACCTAGCACTGTTCACGCAGTCCATCTAGCTATTGTTCATCACCATACAAAACACCCATACTAGCTCCATCGCACCCACTGCAACGCCCAGATCCACACCCGTTTCAACAAACCCAGAGCCACAACCAATAAACACCAAAACAACAACAATCAAGGCCTGATTAGTCCAATCCGACCTGAAACCTGATTAAAGAAAGAAAGGAACTGTGAAATAGAGAAGGGGTCGTCACCGGGTCTTACCCACCCGAATTCGAGGTTGGCGGCGGCAGATCGGGAAGAGGAGAGGTCGAATCCTCCGCGTCCGGCGGTGGCTTGGCTCAGCTCCTTTAGTTGAAGGAAGAGTAGGGACTGGAACGGGGAAGTGGTGGCGTTCGGAAGCAGAGGAGAGCGAGGAAGGTGCGACGGCTTGAAGAGGAGGTGGCGACGTCACTTCTATGCTCGGCATCGACGGCTTGAGGAGGAAGTGGCAGCAGCTTTCCCAACAGCGGCGAAATTGGAAGGAGAGGACGGCGGCAGATTTGTGGAGGAGGGGAGATCGAACCTCCTTTGCACGGTGATGTCGCGCTCGCTTTGGGGGGGCGGCGGCTTCGTCTCTTCTGCAGCAGCAGAGGGGGGGAAGACGGCGGCGCAGTGGTAACGTGGCAATGAGCAGCGAAACAACAAACTGGGAGCGGCGGTGGCTTCATCTGATTGCAGCGGCCGTGAGATGAAGGCGGCGGTCAGAGGTAGTGGTGGCGGTCTCGTCAGCGAAGGGGAAGGGAAGGAGGAGAGGAAGTTGAGGCGGGAGAGAGGGGTGTAGGGAGGAGGTGTAGTGGAAATCTGGTCACTGGGGTCGGGGCGTGCTCGAGGTGGAGAAGAAGAGAAGGGGTTTGTGGTGGCGACGTGAAGGTCGCGTCGGTGGAGGTGGCGTTTGGAAAGAAAGGAAAGAGGAGGAAGAAGAAAGGAAAGGAGGAGGTTGCAGGAGGGGTGTGTGGTATCGGGTAGAGGGGAGGAGGAGAGAAAAGATAAGGAGAAAAAAGAAGAGAAAACAAAAGGGAACAAGAAAGAATAGATAGGGAGGGGCCGGCAGGGAGAAATTGGTGGCAGAGAAGACAAAGTGTGGGCCGCGAAAGGAGAAAGAAAAGAGGGAGAAAGGGGGAAAAAAAAAAGAAGGAAAAAAAAGAAGAAAAGAAAGGAAAAGAAAGGAAAAAGGAGAAAGAGAGTCGCACATGACAAACCACTATTGGCCGGCTCGGATTTTCGTGTCGGAATAACGGAATCGTAGGGGTACTCCCGTCTTTTCGATTTTTCGTCCCGAGTCCAAAAATACAACTTGGGCTTGGAAAATCCGATTAATACCCCTGAACGTCGTCCAAGTCTCGGAATTGAAAATCGAGGCTCGGTTAACGAAAGAAACTCCAAAATGCGTATCGGTATTAAGCCTTGTGTTTAACATTTTAACTTAATCTTTGAAAAACATAAACATGATTTAACAAAATTCAAAGTAAATCTCCAAAAATTAATATATATAATATCATGGGTAATAAAAGATGAAACTTTAGTAAATCATTGCAACAAAATATCCCGGCAAAATAATAGCAAAAGCATTATTATTAAAGTTGATTAGGAAAATAATAATAATGGTAATAGTATTAACAATAATGATAATTTTGAGAGTTGTAAAAATAATAGTGAAAATATTGAAAATTGACTCGGTTTGGTAAAATTTTTAATTAACCGCGATAAAATGTTATTAACCACCGTAAAAGTCAAAACAGCTTGGTAAAAATCACGAAAATTTTACCCGGGTCGTTACATTCTACCCTCCTTAAAGGAATTTCGTCCTCGAAATTCACACCGTAATCCACCAACCCAGAATCCTCAATACATACGATTATCATGATCATCAATCATTCCTCAAATCATCAAATCTGTGAACTCCAAATTATCTCCCATAAACCACAATTAAATTCTCCAAATACATTTTTTTTTTGGAATTGTATCACCCAAACTATGTCTAATCATTACCTCAAGATTTATTACTGTCATAATCATCCATCAAATAATATTTCACTTCTTAAATCCACCAAAACTAGCAAAGATCATAACTTCGATTATAGCTCTTTAATTAATACCTCAAATCATCAAATCATTAAACTTTTTTTTTTAAGATTGAATCACCAATATCATCAAATCATTGAACCCTTTTTTTTTCTAAAAGAATAAATCACCTTTGACATCAAGAATTCCATGATCATTAATCCAATCCTCCAATCAAGTTATCACATCACAAACAACTTTAGTATCCAAAAATCTTCAAATCATCAACCAGTTTCTTAGAAAGAAAATTGCATTACCTCCAAAATCATAGAATTTTCCAAGAATATCAATCCAATCCTCAACTCAAATTATCACGTCATAGACAAAGTAGTACCCAAAAGTCATCACTTTATCACGTCATAATCAAAACAGTACTAAAAAATCATCATTTCTCACTTCCTTAAAGTCATATAATATCATACCATCACTTAAAGATATAAAAACCAAAACCCATAATTAAATCTTACTTGTTCTGTCGAAACTTCCAATGCACGGATACAACAAGGCAGACTTCTATGCCTTCTCAAGGTCCCTTATCTCGTTGTTCTTCCTGGGCAACGACCATGTTTGGACTTTATAATAAAATCTTTAAAAGCATTTCATCATCAAAATCATAAAACTTTCCAAAATAGCGGTTACATCTTATAAACACATTTAACCCACAGCCTAAGCTGTAAATATCACTTTGTCAAAACTCATCCTTTAGAAACTTATCTTTCCAAAACTTTGGATCAACAAAACAACAGCATTGTAAAGTACTGATATACGAATAACTTGTCTTCCAACTGTATTTATGAGAAAGTATACTCACATGTGAATGTTCTGCAGCAAGCTGGCGTCCCTCGACTGGATCCATTATGCACTAACCATATGAATATGCATGCAATCATGTTAATCATGCGGAGCGAACTATGAACAACAAATAAGCACAAAAACAAGCACAATAAACCACCAAGGACCTACCGCCCGCTTCGCTACCAAAAATGAAACGCCCCGGTACGTGTTTACTGTGTACGGTAAATACGGGTCGGGGCGTTTCACGAGGTGCGGCGACTGTGTGAACGGGAGGGAGGCGGCGAGGAGTGAAGGACGCGAGGGAAAAGGTGGTGGATCTGGGCGGCTCTGCACGTCGGGTCCGGCGGCTCGTCGACTGGTCTCCAAGGAACGATGACGTGGCTAGCAGCGACGGTGAGCGGCAACGCAGGAAAAGGAAGAGGAGGCGACGGCTGGTGCAGATGATGATGGTGTCGGCTGCACGTGATGGTGGTGTCGGTGGCGCCGGCGGTTGGTGGCATGAGTTTTTGTTTTTTTATTTCTTTTTATTTCTTTTTCTTTTTTTTTCCTTCCATTTTCTCTCCTCTCTGCTTCTGTTTTTCCGTGTATTTTTTTTTCTTTTTCTTTTCTCTCTTTTCTTTTCTTTCTCTCTTTTTTTTTCTTTCTTCTTTCTTTTCTCTTTTTCTCTTCTTCCTCCCCTTTTCCCGTGATTTCTTCTTCTTTTATACAGGTGGTGGCACTGTGCAGGCGGTGCCTCAATAATGCAGCTTGTCTGCATATGAAGCGAGTCCATTCCGAACCAGAAAACAACTGATACATCCCCTTAGTTATATTTCTGGTCTGCTCTGTCGCGGTTAACCTGATTTTTCTGAGGATTCCGGGACCCGAAAAATACCAACTTTTGTCCGAAAAATACAAAGAAAAATCCCGAGCGCGGAAAAAACTTTGGTTTCGAAAAACGATGCCCGATTTACCTTGAATTAATTACCCAAGATTAAATTCAAAGGTAAATCACTGTATAACGACTTTTACAGTCCCGGTAAAAATCCAAATTTTTACCCGGACTGTTATATAAAGTTTTAAGATGCATGAGTATGATGGGTAAAGGGAAAAAGAAAGCTCACACTAGAGTTTCTTCCCAATTCCATCTCAGTGAGTTCGTTATTTTCAAAGAAAGCAAACGATAAACTAACCATTTTGGTGGGCCAAGCAATCTATAAATCCGTCGAATTTGAGAAGATTTGACCATGAAAGTGAGAATTTACAATAAAAAATGTTTAGATTGAGACCACTTATGTGATAATAATGAAGTTTTGATGTAATTATTGAGTTTGCTTAGTGAATATGGTGATTATCTAAAAACGATCGGAACACCTTTCTATAACCTAAAAAACAGATAGCAAGCACTACAATAAAAAAATTCAAGGAAAAATATTTATGGAACCATAAAGAACAAAATATAATTATAAATTAGATGGACATGCCAATTTAATAAAATTGTGATGAACCGATGACGAATGAAATAAAATGAATATAAATGAAGATAAATTTAAAGTTTCTACATAGAAGGTATAATTATAAATAAGTACAAAATTTTAAAAGTTGCCACCAACCATATCGCATCACCGTAAAAGAAAATATGTAAATAAACTAGATTAACATATCAATTTAAGAGTACAAGATATTAGAGAAACAACAATAAACTTAAAGCTAATGACTATATAAATAAAATTTGTGGTGTTGTTCTATTTCTATAGATTGAAAATAAAAATAATTGGCAAAATTTCAATTCATTAACCTTAACTTTAGCTCAATACCACTTTGGCAATGTAACTTTTTGGTGTAACAAATTAGTAACTTAACTTTTTAAAAATAACAAATCAGTAACTCCGTTATAACACCGTTAACATCAACTCCTAGACTCAACGTCTGTGCGCCCATTTAGACTTGATTTTCCTTTTTTTCACGCTTTTTTCTTCTATTTCTTTAAAATTATTTTTTAAAAAAAAATCCCTAACTAAACGATGTCGTGACGCTGTGGGGTACTAATCAAACCAAAAACAACAAAGCCGCACCCCTCCCTATACAAGAAAAAAATTATAAGTAAGATATTGATGTAGAAAATAATTATACAAAAAATAATTTTATACAAATTTTTAAAAATTGTGTCAAATAAAGAAGTAAAAAAATTATTTATGAAATTTATTAATTTAAATGAATATTATAAAATATTTTTTTATACAGGAAAAAAATTGGAAGCAAGAGAATGATGTAGAAAATAATTATACAAAAAATATAAAATTTAAATAAATACAAAAAATAATTTTATAAATTTTTTATAATTGTGTCAAATAAAGAAGTAAAAAACTATTATGTGGAAAAAGTGTGAAAAACAAAATAGAAAATCAAGCCTAAATGCGCGCGCAGGCACTGAGCCTAAGAGCTGATGTTAACGGTGTTATAACAGAGTTACTAATTTATTACTTTAGAAAGTTAAGTTACTAATTTGTTATATCAAAAAGTTAAATTGTCAAAGTGATATTGAGCTAAAGTTAAGGTTAATGAATTGAAATTTTGCCAAAATAATTTTACAAAATCTTTTCACTTTTCACATTTAACTTAATGGCGTGCTTTTCTTCAAATTTTTTCTCGGGAAGAATGTGCAAACTCTTTAATAAATCATCATAACACGGGATAAAAATACAAATGTAACGGTAATTGCAACTTATATTGTATAATAAATAGTTCAGGACCAGTAAAAAATAAAACCACATATCCAATAAAACCCTAGTAAATTCATAATCTTCTCATCCAAAAAGAAATCCAAACAGTGGATACTCTTCTAATATAAAAATAAAAAAAAAAACCCACAAACAGTAAGTTTCAGGTGAAAATATCCCAACTTTCACACCCTATGGATGTTTATCGCTGCAATTTGGGTCACGTATGCAAAACTAATCTGTGGGCCCACCTACCAAAAAGGACATTTTGACTTCCTTTCTTTCCAAAAACCCAACCCCCCCAACCTGGCCGCCCTGTGGGTCCCACCCGCCAAAAACACCACCATACGTTACATGTTTCTTTGGCTTTTTGGTCTTTTCGCCAGAGAAAGTGCCACGACACGTAAGACTCATGCTCGACCTGAGCTGCCACGTGGAGTCTTACCTGGATCCAATCGACGGTCCCCACGTTTCTCGGGCGTTATGAAAGCGTAATGACTGAATTGCTCTTTTACTTGCCCCCTCCCTGGCCCCTGCCCTGTAATTAAAAGCCATATTTATTATTATCAAAAAGAAAAAGGCCATATTATTTTATTTACTTGGGAGGAAGAGTAAAAGGTACACTAAACGCGAAGCAGCATCGGTTTTGTGTTACCGGAGATGGCAGGGAAAGAAGACAACCAGGAGACCCCTAAAACGACGTCGAGGGTATGTTCCTCTTGAAGATCTATCTCCTTATGGTTTCTTCTCTGCTTAATATAGCATCAGTTTGTTGCACTCTTTCTTTCTTGCTTTTTCTTTTTTGTTTTTTTGCTTGCTAAATATAACATTAGATTGCTTTGACGCTTTTACATTAGCTAGGGTTTGTAATGAGGGCTTTTGAGTTTGCTTAGCTGAGGGTGGGCTTGATTTGGTGCATTTATTGATTCGCGTGTTTTGATCAATGGGTAATGGTGCCTTTCTTGATTTCCGGTACCGCAGCTGAATCCTTCGTAGTAGTGGGTATGGTTATGTTTGTGCCGTCTAATAGGAAAATTTTGTGCTAAGTCAAGAATCTAACGATTGTTAAGTTGGGAAATTTGTTTCCAAACTGGGTTGTGAGTGTGCTTCGTTTTTGGACACTAGTGTTGGTGGGTACTGGGTTGCGCTTTGTGTGAGTTCCTCTGGTTAACTTAGATCTGCGATGATGCATATGCTAGTATAGACGAGGTGATGCGTTATATGCTAGTATCAACTCAAACAATGGGTTGTATGCTAAGTTAAGCAAGCTAGCTAGCTAGCCCGCCCGACTAACATGACTGTCTTGTGGGTAGAGTTAGCCATTCTGTCGATGAACATACGATGAGATGGTTCTCTTTTGTGTACTGAGGTGATTCCTTTGTTTATTGAGAGGTTGTTCTTCTATTCGATTCTTGGTGGGCAAATCTAAATGATACTTGCATAGATTTGTAATTTGATTAGGAGCAATTGTTACTTGCTTATAGTGAGATGCTCGACAGACTACATGCTTATTCTATCTATAAATGAGCTTTATTAACTTCTGTTGGAGCCTGGGGGCAGTCATGCTATTGCGTTTTATTGGACTCAGCTATGGATACTCTTTAAGATTTTAAGCATCCGTGCTGTATTCCTTTATAGGCGATACAATTTTGTGAGTGGTAGTTATACCATACAGACTGCATATTGTTGTTGACATGCGTATATGTTGTTTGCTAAGCACTAGCGTATGCTTCGACATGATGGTAGATTGTGGGCATACAAACTTGAAATTATGCTCTGTCAATGCATTAAGAGTTGAAGTTGTGCACTAGTCTGTTTTTTTTTTTTCTCTTTGCAGATGTACAGTTGCATATTTTCGAAGAAGTTTTATTTAATTGAAACAATTCAAAGCTATATAAATCTTATTGAGATCATTTAGAAGACAAGTTTCATATCATAGTTAGAAACACCGGAAGAAACAATGTGGAAGACAATTTAGAGGTGTCTTATGGCGTAGTTGACAAATGGGCAGCTTCTTCTCTGGTTGTCACTCAATTTTGAAATGATATGCTATTCAGCAACTTTGTATATTTTGGACATGGATTGGAGCTATCATGAAGTTTTTTTTCCTTTAATTCTTTTGAATGATTCAGTTTTGATCAATGAACAAAAGTTTAGAAAAAAATGAATAGGAGATGGTAATTGTTTTTTACTTTTTGATGACAGAATCCACGGACAACAGTGCGATCTATTGACACATATGCTGCACAGTGCGACAAATGCTTAAAATGGAGGATTATCGATACTGAAACAGAGTTCGAGGAAATCAGAAGCAGAATGCTGGAGGAGCCGTTTGTTTGTGAACAAAAAGTCGGCGTTTCTTGTGATGATCCTGCTGATATTGAGTACAATGCTAGTCGAACCTGGGTCATGGACAAGCCTGGCATCCCAAGAACCCCAGAAGGTTTTAGAAGGAGCTTGGTGCTCAGAAAAGATTTCTCCAAAATGGATGCTTACTATATTACCCCAACAGGAAAGAAACTTAGAACACGCAACGAGATAGCAGCTTTTTTGGAAACAGATCCAAGATACAAAGATATATCCATCTCTGACTTCAATTTTACCTCTCCAAAGGTAATGGAGGACACTATACCTGCAGATGCTGTGAGAAAGTCTCCTGCTACTGGTAATGGTAATAAGAAAATGAAGATAACAAAAGATGCAGCCTGATGTAGAGCTGGAACCAACATGCCATTCAGACGTGTTGTATGAATACTCTGGGATCATTTTCTTTTGTGAATTAGTCTCTCTGCTCGTTGTTCTCTTTTTGTGATAGTGCTGGTGTCGATGGTTATGTATGCTGCTATAGATTTCCAGTTCTCTTTTACTCTTTATTTTCCCAAGTCATCAGGCTCCACTTGGGCTTTTAAGCTAATAGAAAGACCTGATTTAGTCTCTGACATGATGATGGAGCTTTGGATAGTTAATAGAATTGTTGTCAAAGCAATACTTGTGTGTTTGGTCTTCTGCCATATTTTTCTTTGGGATATTGCTGTTTTCTTCAGGGCATAATGGCACGAAACCGGGCAAATTTGTAGTGTAGATAAAGGACCTCTACGAATCTAGGAAATAGTATTCATAATTTACTTGTTGCATTAAGCAGCTTTTTTGGTATTGCCACTTTTGCATATTTGGAGAATTTTCATTTCCTGCCTGGAAATGAGGAAGAGTATGAGAATAGTACGTTTTTCACCTACAAATGAATATGTCGAAGTTATCTTTGATCAAAACAAGAAATTTACTGGCAAAGGTTTCCCCTCTGGCTTAAAATGGAGCGCCACTCGAATCAGAAAAGGAAACAAGAGAAATCTGAGCTCGCAGCTGCTGATAGGATGTGTTAAACTTTGGAAGTTTAAATTCTATTTTGCGAAACAATTCAATTCCAGCAAATGCATTGTATGCTCCGTTTGAATAATTCAAATTCAGTGAGAATCTAATTTCATATATTGCAATTTCATACATTGCCTTTTGAACCCGTAAAAATGTTATGTACATTGGGTAGGCAAACAATTTTTTTTTTTTTTTGCCGTGGGTAGGCAAACAATTACATGCCTATGGGAAGAAGAAAATCATATCTACATAACAGTGGGAGTAATATGTAACCCTCGCAACATCACTATTTGCCTGCTGGTGAACGATATTCACTAGGAAGGCCTATCACTGGGGTTTTGGACAAGTATGATTATCAACGCTGCATCAGTGATTCTCCGCAGAAATGGTGGAGATGGCATGGGCATTGTCCAGGGCCGCATGAAAGGAGAATCACAATAGATTCATAGATGTCGACTGAATATTTGTCAGACATAAGGTCTGGGTTTAACTGACTTCTGTTCACACAACTGCAGACCACTTCTAGCTTTCCAAATTAGTCTGGGTTGGTGTACTCAAGTAGCATGTGTGGTGATCTGTAAATCTTTACAAGCGTCCAGTAAAGGACCTCTTCAACTTCAAGCTCACCCTCTGCTCTTGCAGCATATATATCCTCACAGATGGCTATCAACCTACATCAATACCGTGTAATTATTTCAATGAAAGCAAATGGCAATCTGCAGTATCCATAACTTCTGCTGGACTTGGATGGCAGGGTAAAGCAGGGTAGAGCTTAGTTTTATCCATTTAAATTTCACAAGCATGCACCGGAACCGACAAATAGTAAAAGCAAAGCTCTGTTACCTGTCACAGGAAGGTAGGTTCTCATAAGGTATTCGCATTCTTAAGTCTGAACATTGAAGCCTGATAAAACGGCCAACAGCAAGTACAAAGGTTATGTAGAGACCCCAGATGCTGAACTTGCTGATAGTGTCACCGATAATACCCTCTGCAGCGGCATGTTTTCGGCAACATCATTATTTTGAAATAAAGGTATTCAGTATATGTACGATTTAGAAATGCCTTGGAACTTACGTGGTGGGGTTTCCTCGGATATTATAATCGCCATGGGTCCTGTCAAACTTCCACACTCAGTTAGATTTGATGAATTCAAATCACGAAATGACCACCAGCTGAATTCTTCACGATTCATGATGAGGTTTGCACTAACTGAATTCCCCTGCAACAATAAGTGGCTGTTTACTAAATGTTACAAATTCTAAAGATAAATGTGTTTAGCATGATAGTTAAATTCATTTATTTGACAATGCTACTATAACAAATATCTCAAATCACGAAAGGCTTTAGTAATATATAGCTTAAAATTAGGCAAGTTTGATAAGGTAAGTACTCTTGCTAATAGTTAATCACACTCGGCGTGCTGAAATGATTCATCTGGCCATGGTTGATGTTGATGGACATCACACAGAAATAGGGACTAATAAGTGCCAACTTTTGGGGAAGAGGAGGTCTAATGTGTGAATCAATGAAGAAACACATCAAATAAAGGCAATTACCTCTTGTTCATAAGGTCTGATTTCACCAGAACCAGTCACTCGAAAGTATCTTGGGTACAAATTGTTTATTCTAAAGCTGTTTGTAGAACCATTAAGAACTTTTTGGACATCTGAAGGTTTGGGAAGATCTGGATAGTCAACTGGTCTATCATATTTCACAACTTCCTTGCCTTTTGGCCGATCACGTGTAAGTACCCAAGTAAAAATAATGTCCACGTCCCCATCCCAGTCAAGGGACTGGATAAACCTCTTCTGAACAACATCAGGAACAAGCCATAATGTGTTGGCATCTGCTTGGCAACAAATCAGTTGGATATCATTTTTACTATATGTGTCCAAATAATTTAGGAGATCTAGATCCACATCAGAGTTGACATAATCCCATGAAAGCTTCTCACAGAGTGTTGTCTGATACAACGTCAATCTTCCACCCACTGTTTTAATATCAACCTGAACGCTTGCATCTTTGATGGGGTTTGCAATATTTGTCGGGTTGCCACTGCTGTAAATCTGAAAAGGAGAGAAAACAACAAATGGATGATGTTCTCAAACAAAAGAAATAATCAGTGGGTTATCAACATAGATTGTTTGATGTTTTCTACAGTGAATTAAACACAGATGTTAAAGATGCGTGCTTGTGCTTTATGGCCAGGTGGGTACAAGGGGATGCAGCTCGTCTTACAGTCAAGACATAATCTTTAAAATAACAGCAAGAAATTGGTCTCATCTACAATAAGTAGCTAAGGCCTACCACAATATGGCTCATATGTGGAACAATTGTTTTTTCAGAGTTTGAAAAGAAGCTGCAAATGTTACCCATGTTCAAAGGAGCTCTAATCACATAAATTCTATAAACAGAATTTGTCTCATGTTTCTCACCATCATAGGAGCCCAAATAACACAAATTAATATGAAGAACAGGCATATCCCACTGAAACATTTCGTCCATTTTGTTTGCTTCTCTCCTTGTTTGTGCATGGCTCTGTTCAAGACTGCATCACACTTGACAAGGTAGAGACTTGCATTTATGTCCTCCAGCTAAGAACAAAAGTTACGAATCAGTTTCAGACAAGAAAACTTCATCTCTCAAGGACTAAAAGCAACGACTTTTGAGAGAAAGATATGGTGGTGAAGCAAGAACAAGTCGCTATCCTTCACAAGGAAATATAGAAAATATCAAGGATTTCTTGTCCGGATGAAATTTGAATACGAATCAATGCAAATGCTACAAAAGTTCCAGAGGCAGTATTTAACAAAAGCAATCCAGAATCCAATTGTAGTTCAAAATGTTATTAAGAAGCGCAAAGTAGCAAAATTGAGTAATAGTTGATAACTTGATTTATGATAGGAGTGACAAAGAGAAAAAGAACCCTATCAAATCATATGCAGCAGCTAGGGGATGCATTAGTTGAAAAAGAGAGCCCCATATCAGGTAACAATCACCAAGGACCACGCAGATTTTGTTATTTTGAGTACTTCATGACAGGTCAGCAACTTGGAAATGGTAGTATAAAAACAAAAAACTTGGAAATGGCAAAGCAAAATAACAAGAAACTCCTGCAAGAATAGCCAGATTTGCTTTGCAATAAGTAGACCAACTCAAAAGAAGATTACCATAAACAAAGAAAAGCAGTAGCAAGAATCATAATAACAGTAACTTTAAACAAAAACCAAAAATACATTTAGCTGATGGTAATGGATGTAACAATTTCCGAGAAGATTGACAATACTAGAGAAAAGATATTACCTTCAGCCAGTCATACATGGTCAAAGATGTGGCTGTACATGACCAGTCCAGCACGCATCGTAGTTCATAAAGGAACGGTAGTGCGCGGTAAAGTCTGTAGCCTAAATAATTAATCCGTGAAACCTTGCTAGTTAAGAACTGTCTATACAATGTGCTTTTGTGAGGAATCCCATGGCGAATTTGTATGGCTTGCAGTGCCAGGGAAACTGCTTTCGCAAGGAATATAGCACGGAGCGCTAACCCAGCAGCACCTTCTTGGGAATGTCCCAAGTGCCATGCATACTCCATGATTGCGTATGTAAAGAGAACAAGGTTGAAAACATAGAAAATAACCTTTCCCGTGGCAAATGAACATAGGTAAATTATGCGATCAAGAACGATGAGGAAAAAGATAACCTGCATGGAGCAGACAGCACGGTTAGAAGATTGTTATAGATACAAATAAATGTTGAAAAGCTAGTATGATGCATCCTGCTGATCACCATAAATCAGGTCTTTAAATACTAGTATGCATCAAGTGGAAAATATACTGGTCCTTTTGGAAATGCAGACAAGATCTGCATTACTGCAAGGAAAATGAAGTAAAACTGCACAAGTGAGCTGGCCAAATTTGTTTGTCAAGATGAAACCGTAGTCTGATTTTGTTGCTTCCATAGTAACTGAACCAAAAACATAGCAACTAAACCACAAGAGCCAACTTGAATTTTATCTATCTTTCCAGTGAAGGTAGTCTAAATCTCAGATTTTTAGTGTCTTAGTGCCAAAAGCAAGAAAGAACTTACCATCAGAATAACCACATACTCGATTGGAAACTGATCTTCGAGCTGCTGCACATCAAGAAATTCACTCTTATTTTTTATCACAGATTGGTGGAACATTGCAACCAAGAAAAACACGCTCAAATCTGCACCAAAGATATAGGCATACAAATCAACTTCTCTTTTGCCTCCCCCAATTACAGATAAAATACGGTATGGAAATCCACTTCCTTCTACAAATCCAGAATGTTGTGCATTCAAAATCTCCATCGCTACATCAGCTGCTGGAGTTAGTGACTTGTACCATTCTGCTGAACCACAACCTGTCAAAGGGGAGGCATATAACACTTCAAGGACAACCATGGCCACATTTGGGTTCTCTTGACTTCTTTCAATGCTTTGAACGGTAACCTTACTAGCAAAAGGGCAAAGGTTAGGGTTCTTTTCCTTGCATCTATTATCATGCACCATTTTAAGCAACTGGTTTATTCCAGACTCAATCCTCTCTGGCTGAATTCCGTCCTCTGGCCACAAGTGAACATCCATGGACACCTGGACAAAATACGGAGGAGATTCTGCTCCTTGTATTAGAGACTTCCAGTACCTAAAGAAGCTTCTTATCTTCAATCCAACGATATTGATGATTTTATGCAGCAGCTCCCACACACTCTGATTCCAGCTAGAACTCACAAAAATTTCTTTCCTATGGAAAGCACTTCTTAGGAATCTAATTTCTGTAGAAGGTGTCCATTCACCATCCTTAGCAGTTATAGAGCTCTGAAGGAGAGTAAATAAGTAGACAAGAAACAGAGGCAAGGAACTGATGACAAAGGATGCTCTAATTTTATGAGCGGGAAATCCCAGCTCACGAAGAATGGGTGAATCTATCCTTAACCCACAATGCTGGATGATAATTTGATAGAGATACTCAACTAAAATGTAAGCTTCAGTGTACATTAGCATAACAACCCAGAAGATGTAACTTGGGCCAGTGTTCACGCATAGAGCATACAAGAACAGTGCTGCAAGATAGAACATAGAAAGCAAACTGAAGTTCCACAGGAATACCAGAACAAAACAACAGTAACACACAATATCATTGTTAGACTGCATTTGGGACCATATATGGCGGAAGATCCTTCCAATCTGCAGACTAGTAGCATCAGAACTCACATCAGACTGCAGAGAACACGATCTGTCCAAACTCATGTGCTTAATCTTGTGATTGTCTGCTTCATGCTGTAGCCTATTCTCAGAAGAGCATTGCTCAATGCCATCTGAATCATCTTGTTCAATATTCAAGAAGCTCACAAGGTTGTTCACTGCTTGATTTCCAATAGACTGCACCTGAGAAACACCATCGCCTATCAACTGAACTGCAGAAACCAAAGGGTTTTCCTTCAACTGGCTCTTCTGCCTTTTTCCATTATCAGAAAATAGGCTGTCAGTTGATTCCTGTGTGAGCTCTGTGATCTCGCAAAGAGGAGAATCAGCTGAAAATTTTGGTGATGTTACTTTTTCTTGGCTTTCTACAGGCATACCAGCAGGAGATTCGTTTAGTTCAAAGGGTAAAACTGAATCCTCCGCAATTGTCTGCTCCGCTTTCCTAAGGGTTCCAGCTTTTTCAGGGCTCCCATAGTCCAAATTTGAAGAAATGGAAGTGCTCCTCCTCTTTCTTAGGCCTTCACTAGCAGGTGAATTGCCACCATAATTACTAGTTGGATTCACGCTGTGAAGCTGTGTTTGCAGGTTAAGCATCTCAGACTTCATCTTCTCCACTTGCAAGTTACGCTGGTGTTTTTTCTCCTCAGATTCACGAATATATTGCAACTGTGCAGTTTTCCAAGCAGCTTTCTTCTCCTGTTCACGCACAATAGCACCAATTTGCTCTGCTTCAAGATATCGAGCAATATAATCAAACTCGCTGGAAGAGAACATATATGACTGAAGTGAAACCAGAATAAATATGACAATCTCAACAAGCGCAGATCTTGCTGTGATTCGAAACCCGTAGTCATACTTATGAAATCCAATCACCTCATATATATAGTCTACTGTCTCGCACTTTCCAGAACTAAATACACCCACAAAAGGTGATTGATAGGCAAGAGAAAGAACAATAAGTGCAAAGTTGTATATGCGCAAGAATCTGAATATCTTGTTCCTTTTCTTCAGTATTACAAGTCTCATCCGGAAGAAAACCAGAGCAAATGCAAGATAACCTAGATGCAGAATGTCATACTCGAGGGTTCCAGTAATTAAAATCGAGCATAGCACAAGATCCAACAGATGGCAGTAGCAGTAAAGCCTCAAATAATCTAGAAAAGTCCACATGCTTTTAGTTTCAAAGGAGAGATCCTTCCAAACAAATGTATTTTTCCGTTGAGAGATCATCTGGCGATATGATGACGAACCGGATAAACTTCCTAAGCGATCAGCACGAAGTTTGAAACAAGCAAACATAAAGACCAAAAAGTAGCTGATAAGCATGCGCGAATCATCCACAGCAAGTCCTGCCACAAAAAGAAGTGTCTGTTAGCTAAGAATAGTGATGGAAATAGGAGGGGATAGCTTCACAGGGAACAAATTTGTAAGACAAGCATTTTCGGATAAGTATGTAGAACATGCATGCCCAACTCCCACATGAATGGAAAGAAAGGGTCAAAGCAACATTACCGAGCCAACACTTCCTGCAATACTGGAAGTGAAGGGCTGAAGAGTTCCAGCATTCATGGCAATGTATATTAGTCTCGCTCGAGTGATGTTGATTCCAAGGAAACATACTCCTCCAGATAACAAAGTACTCCAGGATGAGAATGGAAGCAAAAAAGACCACAAATATTGGCCATAACTTTCGTATGATGCGCCGATTCAAAAGAATACAAGCAGCAAGCAATGCTATAAATAGAATAGAGATGGCATTTAACAATGCAAAACTGGCAAGAAGCAGCACAATCATGTTTATCTCAAGGCCATAGAGGTTAAACAAATTCTCTATCCAGAATTTCAGATGTATCTTTAACATAGCTTTCTGTGTTTCAAATCTTTCCTTTCTCAATGCATGAATTCTCTTCTTATTCCACTTATGACTCTCTTTGTTGCTTCCCCAAATGTATCCAAATGAAAATTTTCTTTGGCTACTACCCCCAGAACCTCCTGTTCTATTGGACAATAGAGGTGCTCCAGTATCACCAGCACCAAAAGATGGCCATGAGTGGCTTGCCAATCCTTCTCTTTTTATGGAAGCTGAACCATGCTCTGATGTTGGCTTGTATTCATCATTGACAATAGAACCATTTGTAAAGGCATCTTCATTTGAAACAAACAATGGGCAGGGCTCTTCCCACTTTTCCTTATCCCTCATAGCATTTGGCATCTTGTCCAACCAACGGAAGACATTGTACTGAAAGGTGCATGCGGCAATCACCAGCACTTTTCCCCTCAATCCTGATTCCAGGCCCCAAAAACCTGGTTCATATGCAACAAAACCCAAGAAACGGGACAACTCAGAGTGCTTTTGCCCCGGAAACATCCCAGCTTGTTTGCCCCACATCTGAAACAGATACTCAGTTGTAACTAGAACTCCTGTATACAGCAAGAAAGATTTGGATGGGATCCGAGAAGCTTTAGGAAAAGTTGAACAGATGACAAGGCCAAGTAAATACAGAAAACCAAAAGCGCTGAGTGGAGATAATGAAGCACAGAATAATGCAATAAACAAGATCTTCTGGCTGTGCCAAATAAAAAAACGTTTGATGAATCCAAATACTCCAGGATCCAAAACATCTGGATCATCTTCCCTGTTATATTTGCTTTGTCTTCTTTCGTAGCTATAAAGTTGCATCACTATCAGAACTGCCAAAGATTCCCAAACATTTTCCAACAGTGAAGCTTTTGATTTGTAGCCCAAGTAAAAGTGTAGATCTATGAACCCAGAAAGCCATGTCTCAAAGATGGGGAAACTGCTCAAGCTATAAATGAAGACAAAAACTGAGATAGCATACACTTTTAAAGGAAACCATAACCGTCTTTTTGTTCTCTCAACAAGTTGTCTTCCAATTATCCACACGAGGAGGAGGAAAATATACCCGAACGATATGTAATTGGGTGTTACCAGGTATACTGTGAGAAGAATAGTCAAATAAGCAATGTACGTTCCACATGATCGATAGGTAGATAGGAATCTCTGGCCAATTGAACTGAGGAAGGCTGCTACCTTATTCTCTGGCAGAAGAGGACACAAATTAGTTTCCAATATTGGTCATCGTGGTAGAAGGAAAATGCACAATCAAATATTTGCATAGGGCTCACATATACAACTAACAAAAAGTTAAGCAAACAATTTGATTCTTGTTTTACATGCGAGAAGTGGTTAACATCAGACAAAAGATTAGTTACAATAGTTTTGTTGATTCCTACAACATAACCCAATATCTAACTGTAGAATGTCATGACAAGAATTATTATTCCAAAGCCTAATAATCCAAAAAGCCACACTTTGCATAGTGCCTTATACATCTATCATTTACTAATCGCATCAGCAAATCCTCACACTTGTCGGTTGGTACAATCATCATTCATTCTAACCAAATAGAAGCCCAAGAATAAAAAAGAGAAGAATATTCTGGATTAAATAACTATAGATTTTTTTTTACCATAAGTAGGATTAGCATGACTGTCTATCTTGGTTGAGGAGGAATACACAGACAAAAGAACTGATTTACTGAGACCAGCTTTCAAAATACTAAACCCAACAGGGGGGCTTGGTGTGTGTTGCACGATTGCAGAAAATGAAAATAACATCTCAAAACCATGGTTATGGATCGCGCAGAAGCAGGCAAGCAGAGCTACTTCCAAGAAATCCCATGAACTTTCATGCTTAAGGAGACCTACACCAATTCACAGAAAATGATTCAGTTATTTCCTTCTGGGCCAAGATTCTAGCATTTGACATTATGATCCATGCCCGGATCAACACAAATGTCTATTCAGAAGATAATATTCAAGCCACAGTAAAAAGTGAAATGGATCAGGTAAAGAAATGACTACCTAATTGCTGCAAAATTTGCATAGTCAAAGATCCTTCTGACTCTAAAGAATAACTTATAAAGTCAATCTGAAGAATGTAAAGCAGTGCAAAATGAGCTTCGCACAGAAGAATCAGGGACTTCCACATTTTTCTGCTGATGTCGTGGCTCAAAAGATATATCAAGAAAAATATCACTGACATGGAGGTAAGAAGAAAACACCAATTAGTAAATTGAAGACAAATTTCAATTTGCTTACATACATCATAAGTTTAACATGATTGCCTAAGGTTGGAAGTTAACTGCAAAAGTTACTAACAGAAAGAGAAATATATTCATGGAACATTCGAACATACTGTATACGGCATGGATGAAACCAGGCTTCATTGCAATGAGGAATATCAGCGTCAGCATAATAGCTCGAGAGCATTTCCGCAGTCCCCAGGCAATTGTGGCCACAATCAGTACCTTGGCATCTTCTTCAACTGCAATTAAAGATGGCAATGCACAGTCAATAGGAAAGTTCAATGACACATATGTTAAATAGACAGAGACTCAAAGGGATAGGCAAAATCATAAATTTAAGCACCCTATTAGCAAATACGGACGAAGTTATCCCAAATAAAAAGAGAACACATAGGTAAGCATAAGAAGGGAAATTTATGCATATTCTTAACAAAAGACAGAAATAGTTGATTAGATGCAAATATCACTACCTTCTACATTAGAGTTGTCACTAGAAGATCGATTGCCTGCATCAGACACATAAAGGAAGACAGAATTGTTCACAAGATTGCCCAAAGCAACCAAAATTCCAAGACAAAATTGTGCTAACAGAAAGAATCCAGGAATGGGATAATGCCACAACCCAACCATCTCCCATATTTTCATATCCTACACATCAAACAAACAACTTTTATTTTTTAACTTTTGAAGTTTTAATTGTACAAAAGAGCAAGAAATTTAAGCAAAAACGAGGAGTACCTTCTCAAGTTTCCAGTTTAAAAGCGTAAAAGCAACATTGAACACATATGTGCTGATAGCCCAAAAGAGAATGAAGACAAGCAGCAGACTGTTTAGCCGGTGCAGGCGAAACACAGAAGGGAAGGCATAGACAATGTATCCAACATATGCGAGTAACCCAAATGCACAGATACTGGCAAAATGAAAACTCCAGTATGAAAGTGCAAACAAGGACACCTGTTCAATCCAGAACAGCAAATCAAATAGTTAGGTATCGGCTGGCTAAACTGAAAGTGAAAACTCACATATAAATTTGGTTATACCAAAACTTTGTATAGCATGAAATAGTTTGACTGAGAATATCTCCTCAAGAGAGACAAACCGAATGATGAATATGTATTCAACCCTATGTTGAGCTCTAGCACACTGTTTCAAGCAGATTTTTCTCCAGTATTTGCATCCCAAAGGATAGAGACCAACCAAAAGCCAACCAGCAGGACATATAGTATGCAACTCACACTAAGAATAAATAATCATCAAAGTATAATCCAATTAGCATAAAATAGGGATTCCAAATAGCCTTCAAGCTTAAAAATTTTCTTCCATCTTGTTTAATATAGTAAAAACAATAAATAATAGTCCAAAAGTAGGAGAATAATGAAGAGCATGAATATGTACCGGAAAACCATAGGTGAAAAAGTTGATACCAAAGGTCCGGAAAACTTCTCCTCTTAATAGAACATTGGTATGCCTGACACCAGATCTGCAGATTGCCATGAAGTCAGTTGACTTCCAAGCAACAGTGGAAAAAGATGTTCCTTACATCAAATCAAATTCTCAACCACAATGCGGTAAGTTTCTTATAAATCAATTTGCCAAAGGATTTATAAAATATCATTTAGGCAGGCAGGGGGCAGGGAGAGGTGGGGATGGTACAGTCACAATGGCCGCTTAAACAATCAGGAACAAGAATATCAAAAACAGATAAGAGTATGTAAACCAGGACCAGGATACTTTATTTTTTAGTTTTTACCTGGATTCACGTATGAAAAATGAGTGTCTCAAGGGGAGAAGCTGCTCCGTCAAATTACTTCCCCTCGTTGACATGATAATATCCATTTCCTCCAAATCACACTTAACAAAGCAGAGCTGCATCAGAAGCCAGAAAAGGTTTAAAACAAAAGGAATTAAGATAAAAGCCAACTAAAAAAATCTGAACAACAATAACATATTTTATATTATGGAAGATATTCTTACCACAAATCACTTAAACTTCTTCCAATTTGCTAAGCAAATTTCCACCATAACTAACTATAAGGTTACAGTTATATATTTGGGGAACATTTGCTTAGCCTATACAAAGTAACTTTGCTGTTTGAACTGATTTTACGACACAATCCTCTAACCCACCAAGAAGGAGGCCAATGAAGATTTCCCTCCCTATCATAAAAGGGATTCCTATGAAATCATTTCTTAGCATTTTCGTACAAATACAATTGGTTATAGTTCAGATGGAAATCCATTATTTGCCTTATATCATTCATTTATATTTAGAAGTAGGAATTACAAATAGAAAGCTTATTGATTTCCACTTTGAGCCTCAACAAAGTTAACATAGCAAATACAGTTTTCATCTCATGAAGGATATTAAGCAGAGGTAATTACTCCAATTCCAGGTGAAGGGACGCAAACCAGTTCTAGAAGTAGAGAGCTACTAATTGAACAGAATTCCATATAATGCTCACATACCATAACATAAAAAAGTATAAGAGTAACAGCGGAAAAAATCTCAGGCCACTCTGACTTTCCAGATATTTTGAATAGTCCGATAAAACCAGCAAACCAGCGAAACATGTCAGGGTACTCTATCGGAAGTTGATAGAAATAAAGCAGGATGATATTGAAGCTTGCATAAAGCTGAAGAGGCTTCCACCACCTTTAAGACAAGGAAACAAACATAAGCCAATAATCAAAATTCCATGTGTGCCTACCACAGAGAGACAGTTTAGTGCCAATTGATGAAAGCATAGTCACCTGAAAAGTCCTAGAAAATTGCTTGACAGTGACCAATCCACAAGACCCACACAACTGCCAATGAAAAATGGAAGGGAAAGCCATGAAGGGTGGCTAATCCCCACACCCAGTTGGACGGCAGGCAGTACCAAACATGAAGCCACCCTAAGATGAGAGCCTTTTCACAAAGAGAAACAGACAAATAATGCTAAATCAATATCCACATCCAATTTGGAAAAATACATATACACACAATAATGCACATTTAAACCATGAGTAGTTTCGGAAAAGGGCTCATCAAGTTGAATTGTGCAAAAATTCCATCAAATGAACAGAACATAAGAGTTTAGAAATTCATCAAAGTTTCCACCAAATGATTCTGAAGTCGAATAACAAGCAAAGAAATTCAAATACCATAATGGGTTTCGCAGACTACTTGCATGCAATGTGTGCTTCCAACATGTCATTTACTTATGCAACTAAATGCGGAGGCTTTCTCTTTTATAGGAAAAATACATTTTATTAATGTGAGTCTAATCAGAAGCGGTTGTTATTTGCCTCCTCCAAGGCTTGTTCACTTTTCCCATTAGCACTTTTGGCAACAAAATCTGTTGAAAAAAGTGTCAGCGGGAGTGTGAATTAGAGTTTGAATATCATAACCTCTAAACTATGCACCTTAAGAACAAAAAGATTAAAAAAGAAAGGAAAGGCTGAAGCATTTATGTTGTTTCCACTGTGGACACCTGATAAGATACACCACTAAAACTACCAGATATTGAACAACAAATTAGAAAAAGAAGAATCTAATCCCATATTGAAAGAAAAGAAAGGTTCTTGTCTTGAGAAATGCAGACTTTCCAGAACCCACAGATCTAGTTAATCAAAAGTCTTCAATTAACAAACCATCTGCTAATGAGAAGGAATAGTGAGCTGTGGCTATAACCTCCTCACTTCTGGAAAATTGTAAAACAATCAGCCATGACCTCCCACAACTATCATATACAGAGCACCAGATAGGGGAGATTTTCTCGCTCGGCCTCCTAACTTTAACATGTTGATAATATAAATCTCAAAGAACAGCTGAAAAATTGATTTGGGGTGCGAGGGACAAGGAAAGAACTGTTTGAAAGAGAAACTACCAGAGAACCTCGTCTTTCAAACCTTCCATTCCTAAATCCAAAATCTCCTATCTCTACAATAAAGATTAAAAATTTCAAAGGGATCATTTCGTCTGACTCTCAAAATTTTACATATAAGTGTTTCTTCCTTCAATCCCATTTACTACCTTCCGCATCATGTTCAATAAGGATAGGTTGTAAATCAAGAATATGGCGATTTCGAGCACACTTCGGAAGCCAGCTAGATTTTCTCAAAAATAAGAAGCCAGCTAGATGTAACTCTGAACATCTCAGTTTTGCATAGAAAGCTCAAGACGTTAACGGTTATCTTCTTAGCTCTTATACAGTGGAAATTAGCTAAAATACCCCCAAAGACCAAATGGAACAATTTCGACCAGGGTGAGAAGGCACAGCAGATCTGAAGCAAAAACTTACCAATTATTACAAGACATATCCGTTTCCATCAAAGATTGCTTTGCTAGATTTAGAATTTACTAGACCATAGTACTAAACTCAGTGGCCCTTGCATATATTCAAACCCCTTCAGCTTTCAAATTAGCCGAGTTAGGACCTTTAAAGAAACATCACGAAGGAGAAAATTTTAAGTGATATATACCATTAAATATGCAAAAGTAGGAAATAAAACTGATTCAAGATCTACATTTAGACACAATCAGACAGACAGAAATCGAGAGATCAGAAAAAAAAAAAAAAGAATATATGGAGTGACAGTTGAAAGTTTGAGCTATAGTGAACTGCTCACACACCTAGATGTTCAAGGACAGTCAAGAAATGATCCCAACACGAATCTTGCCACGGAAACAGACCGAACCTGTTTCCACATATATCAACTAAAGCAACAAAAACAGCTAATAGTTGCACAGCCAAGAAATAAATAACAAGGGGTGATCTCCAGGATTGCACTCTGCAAAATCATATCAAGAGAAAGAAGATATTAAACTACACGCAAAACATAAATAATGAAGGAGTCCTATGAAAAATGAAAATGTACTCTTACATCATAAACCCAATTAGATGTGCCCACCAAGCATTGGCACCACTCCATTCGTTTCCCTTGATTGCCCATATAATAAGAAAAACCACTTGAGAAAAAATAACGAGCACAGAAATGATGATAATGGGCCATAACAATGAAAATCGCCTCCGAAAACGGAATCCTAGAGAGAAAATCACTGTCAGTGGCTCTATAATCGATGAATGTTTGCTAGACAAAAAAAAAAAAGAAAAGAAAAGAACCAACGCTATTTTAAAGGCATGAAGAAAACAAGAATTTCTGATTGGAAATTACAAAAGATCACTGCCACAATAACTTAACAGTTGGACAACTTGAAAATAACGCAGCATTTACCACAATCTTGATTGATAACAAGAAGAAGCAATTTTATGATTCCCGATAACATGAAAGCAGTTCACTAAGTTTCAGGAAGAAGCTTACCTATTTTGGGTGCAGTATAAAGGACGATAAGGAAAGCTATCAAGTCAAGTAGAGATATCAAACTCCAGTTAATCAATGCAGCTGCGAGAAGAACAGAACACATTAAGTTTAAGATTCAGGGTGAAGCAAGTCAACCCATGTATGGGTAAATAGACTATTTTCAGAAACTGGGAATCAATGCCAATATCAAAATCATCGACAAAGACAAATAAATACGAAAAAGGAAACTACAAGCAGAACTCGTAGACTATTAGTGGAAGGGCTTAAATGAAGTCCAAGTGCATGAGAATATTCCTAGCAAGCAAAATAGTCTTGAAATGGGCAACCAAAGCACATCAGAAGCAGTAATAGCTTCAGAGCAACAACCCACAAGAAGCAAGCTAAAGTTGCACTGGATCCAATTGGAACTGCAACTAAAGAGCAAACCTGTTAACAGCAGCAGTGGCAGCACGAATCCAAGGAGCAATTTCCCCATGGCGTGGAAAGAAGAAAAGAATCAGCTCGGTCTCATAACTTGTCTCTTCAGTTCAAGATTCCACAATTGCGGTAATGGGTTTTCTATCCCAGTCTCGTCAAACTCACGCGAGGGAGAGAAAACCCGGGAAAGTTTTTCTAGATTGTGGCAGTAGAAGATGGGATGGTGGGAGTTAGAATCGCCTTAAAAAGGTTGTTGCTCTGCTGCTGATTCACTTCCTTCAGTTTTGGAAAACAAGACAAAGACACCAGTTTTTTAACATGATTGGACTTCCAAGCTAAATATCATAAATAGCTGCTGCAGGTGTGCGCCTATTTCTTCTTTCGTGTTTTCTTTTGGAGAATTTTTTTTTTTTGGTTCTTGGTTTGCAACTTTTTCCATATTTTGATTCCTTCCTTGACATATAAAATAAAAAATAATTATATACAAGTTTTTTTAATATTACATAATAAATGCCTAAAAATAATAGTTAAAATGTTAAATTTTTTCAAAAAATTAATGCAAGCCCGTGGAACTAGACCTGGCAAAACAGGTTTCGACACGACAACACGACACGAACCCGACACGAAATTAGCATGTATAGATCAGAGATTTTCAACCCGTTTAATTAAAGGGGTTGACCCGACACGACACGAAAATTAGCAGGTCAGGTCGCGGGTTAACCCTCCAACCTGATGGGTACCTATTTATGACCCGATTATATTTAGGGTCTATACATTTTACTAATTTAATACATGACTTATTTAGTATTTAAGGCCAAAATTATTAAAATTATCCAAAACTATTGTTATATATGATTTTAAATAACATTATATCATGATTCTACAATTTATAATTATATTTAATATATAAAAAATCTAATTATATACCTATTTGCTTGAAAAACGTGCAAAATAGGCAAATTCCAAATAATTGTGTAGACTTCCTATAGTTAACAGGTAACCCGCGGGTCAACCCGAACCCGACACGATTATAAATGGGTTGACACGACACGACACGATTATTAAACAGGTTAGGTACGGGTTGAAAAATTAAAACCTGTTTACCTGTTCAACCCGACATGAACTCGACCCGTCAACACGAATTGCGAGGTCTACGTGGAACCTACGGAAAGTGAGCTAGTAAAAAATAGTTCCTCTATGGCGATAGAAATTGTAGTGCTTCAAAGTGAATTCTAATCAAAGCAAAGAAATTGTGATAAAAATTGGGGGTATAAATATAATATTTTTAATTGCGTCATACAAAGATGATTGCCGGGTTGGATTTTCAAAATTGTCCTTCATTTGTGACAAAAAAAGGCGGAAAACAACCGACGCTTGAATTATATTCTATGTTTTCGCTTTTTTGTGTTTTTTCGCTTTTATGCGTCCCTATTGTTGTATTTCCTTTTTTTCCTTATATCTGCTATTTATTTCCACTTTCTGATGTTCAAAAAAAAAAAAGAACATGAGCTACTTTTATTCAACCTGCATCGTTTTTTAAAGCTGATTGATGTAATGTATGTGTGCCTTTTTGGCTTTCTTTTTTTTTACCTTGAAAGAGTAAGCATATTTGAGGGACCAAGTTTATGGTAAAAATTTGACGGAAGGATTTAGTATAACGTATTGAAAAAAAATAGGACTCAAATAGGTGTTTTATGAATTATAAAACTTATTGTTTCTCAAGAAAAAAGAATCGTAAAACTTATTTGAAGATTGACTTGCCGAGAGGTTATTCCTTTTGCTATGGCACATATTTATTGGTTCAAAGCCAAATTGTCGACAGCCACGCTCAAGGGGACATCAAACTAAGATAATATTGAAGTAACGTTTAAGCGCTACTAGGATCATAAATACGTCATGCTTCACTCTCGATTTTAAGCAAAGTTCATTAAATTAATGACCCACAATAGATCACTAATAATTATAATTTGTCGAATATAATGGCGTTTTTTTTTTAAATTTTTTTACTGCAAAAGTCAACTGATCGTTTCTTTTTAAGCAAGCGATTGAAAACGTGGTTGCTTAATCATAGATTTCACATTCACATGTTACTGTCACCGTAGATTTATATTGCGCCCGCTAAATCTAATCTGAACTTTTTTTTTTGAAACTTAGACATCATCACTTTCATTCATGAAAGGAGGGTGATTCCCTCTCAATGATGTTACAGAAAATGTTTGGCGGGCTAAACGCTCCTATGCCAAGGTTGCAATCATTAATAGCATGTTTTGCAAGGCAATCAGCTGCCGTGTTAACTTTTCTGTGCACATGCCTTACAGAAAAATGTGGGAAGGTATACAGAAGAGAGATAATATCAGTTATAAGGGCTTCCACTTCCCAAATCCTCGAAGTCGATTCATCATCGTTCACCACTTCGTGGACCAAAATTTGGCAGTCTGTCTCTACCAAAACATGGTTGCATCCAAGTGCTGCAGCTCTCGTTAGGCCAATGCGCATACTCCATGCTTCCGCCACTAAGGCTGAGCTGCAAATCCTTCTGCTCTGTACCGTGTCCACTACTTTCCCTTCGGCATTTCTGATCACCACTCCCAGACCTGCATGACAATGTTGTCCTTTGAATGCTGCATCCGAATTCACCTTATACCATCCTTGTGGTGGAGGAGACCATCTTAGCTCCTCTGGTGTGTGTGAGCTCTCCCGTAGAGGGGACTGTCGCTGGCTAGCCAGTTGGTGTGACAGCCTCAGTGCTCTTCTGGCTGTGTCGGCTGGGTAGATAGACTTGCCACCCATAACAGCACTGTTTCTACTTTTCCATAACTCCCAACATATGTTGGCAGCAAGAACAATGTGCCCTTCATCTTTTGCTTTCCATTCCTGGGTAATTGTAATCCACCATGATTTGAGGCAAGCAAAAGACAGGTGATCTGTGCGTATTCCCAAAGGTGAGGCGAACCAAGTAGCTCTGGCATGCTCGCATCTGAAGAGCATATGCTCCAGGTCCTCATCCTCACTTCCACAAATTCTGCATGTAGGGCTTGGCATGATGTTCCTCCTCTTGAGGTTGGACATTGTCGGCAGGGAATTGTTTAGGGTTCTCCACAGATAGTTTGCCACCTTAGGGACCAACCCAAAATTCCACAATTCTTTCCAGTTGATTACCGTGTTGTCACCCAATTGTGCATGGTTATTGGCTATTCTCAGTTTGTCAGCACTAAGTATACCATAACCTCCCTTAACAGTGTATTCTCCACGCATATTCCAATGCCATACCAGCCTATCACGTCTGGTGCAAGTTACTGGGATTTTAAGAATTGCCTCAACTTCATTGTTAACAAATAAAGTTCGCAATAGCCTTTCATTCCACCCAGTACCCGTCTCATTAAGCAACTCCCTCACCTTAAGAAGATCACAGTTGGCAGGTTTTTGAGAGGTGATTTTGAAGTTCTCCACCTCTGGGATCCAAGGATCCTCCCATATATTGACACTGTTGCCATTCTGAATGTTCCACCTTACCCCTCTGAGCAGTAGCAGTCTAGCTTCCAAGAGGCTTCTCCAAGCCCAAGACGGTGATCCTCCAAGTGTACCGTTCCAGAATTCGCAAGTAGGAAAGTACACCCCTCTTAGGACCCTTGCCCATAGCGAGGTGGGATTCTCAATCAATCTCCAGGCTTGCCTTGCAAGCATAGCAACATTAAAAGAGTGTAGATCTTTGAATCCCATGCCCCCCATAGCCTTGGGTAGAGTTAGAGTATTCCAATTCACCCAATGAACACTCCCATCTTCCTTATTGTGACCCCACCAGAATCTCCTTAATCTCTTGTTAACTTCGTTAATGAAGTTTTTGGGCAGTAAAAAGCATGACATAGCATATCCGGGTATTGCTGTGAGGACAGCCTTGATTAGCACCTCTCGCCCTGCTTGCGTTAAAAAGCTCTGCTTCCAGGATTCAGTTTTCTTGTCAATTCGCTTCAGGAGATAGCTCATAGCTTCAAATTTGGATTTGCCCCATGCTGTAGGCAGGCCCAAGTAGTAGTCTTGTTTATCCGCGACTTTGACGCCCAATACCTCAGCTACCTGCTTTATGAGAAGGGGAGGCGTGTTCTTCCCAAATACAACGCTTGATTTTTCGAAGTTTACTTCTTGCCCCGACGCCTCACAATACAACTGCAGAATAGCTTTAAGTTGGTGTGCCTCTTCAGTGCTTGCCCTGCCAAATAATAAAAGATCATCTGCAAAAACAACATGTGAGAGAACTGGGCATGAATTCTTGATAGCATATCCAGTAATTCTTCCCTGATCTTTTGCTTTTAAGATCATGGCTGATAAGGCTTCAGAAATTAGGATGAAAAGATAGGGGGAAAGGGGATCCCCCTGTCTTAATCCTCTTGAAGGTTTAAAATTGTTTGTCTTCACTCCATTAACAAGGATATTACAACTAACTGAAGTCACACATTGCATCACCCAATGTACCCATCGATCACAAAAGCCCGACTGTCTTAGGACCTGTTCAAGGAAGGGCCACTCCACCCGGTCGTATGCCTTACTCATGTCGATCTTGACTGCCATGTTGAAGGAGGAACTCGATCTTGCAAGCCTCAGCCCATGGTAGACTTCATATGCAATAAGAATATTATCTTGAATGTTCCTGCCTGAGACAAATGCAGCCTGTTCTTCAGAGATTATTCCTCCCAAAAGCGGTTTCAGCCTGTTCACCAAAATCTTAGAGATCACCTTATAGATGAAGTTACACAGACCAATTGGTCTGTATTGAGAGATGTTCTCTGATTGTTGTGTTTTAGGGATTAAGGCAATGTCAGTTTCGTTGAACTTCTTGAGGAGAAATCCTGTTTGGAAAAAACTTTTTACGGCCTCAGTAAGCTCCTCTTTCAATACTTCCCAGCTTTCATGGTAAAAGATGCCTGAGAAGCCATCCGGGCCTGGTGCTTTGAGCCTGTCCAGTTGGAAGACAGCCTGCCTTACTTCAGCATTAGTTACCACCCTTGTGAGTTTTTCATTCATTGCATTAGTTATGCGACGATCAATGAAGCTCACTACATTCATCATGTTAGTCCCTGACCCCCTTGCAGTGTAGAGGTCTGAGAAAAATTTTAGGACATGATTCTCAATAGCTCTTTCTTCTTTTAGCCATCTTCCTCTGCTGTCTTTTAGGCAGAGAATTTGATTCCACTGTCTCCTACGTATGGCTGTGAGGTGGAAGAACCTCGTATTACGATCACCATGCCTCAGCCATTTGATACGCGATCGTTGTAGCCAATACAGCTCCTCTTTCTTCCATACCCGGTCAAGTTTCTGCAGGAGCTCATCTTCCTCTTTCCGAATATCAACCGAGTAAGGTTGAGCCTGTACATCCTCCAGCTGGCCAATAAGGTCTTCAATTTCCTGAGAATTGCTTTTTAGTGACTGGCGACTCCATCTTGCTAGGGCTGTACGACTCAACTTCAGTTTCTGGTAGACCACAAACATTCTTGAGCCTCTTACGTTGTGGTTCCAGGCAGTGTTTATTACTTCCCTACTCTCCTTTTCCTCCAACCACTGAGCTTCGAACTTGAAGTTATTCCGTCTTCTTCGCGACCAGACACACAATTTCAAAACTAATGGACGATGATCTGACCCTAGTAGGGCTTCATGGTATACCTGTGCCTTGTCAAAAAGAGTCCTCCAAGCCGAGTTGGCCACTGTCCTGTCCAGTCTTTCTTTAATAGCCCTGTTGGTCCAGGTGAACCCCTGTCCGTTGAAACCCAAGTCCATCAGCTCACAATCATTAAGGAGTTCCTGCATCAGACGACATTGTATCCACTTCACTGGTCTACCGCCACTCTTCTCATCCACATCACCGAGCAGGTTGAAGTCACCCATTAGCACCCATGGGTCGTCATTCTGCCGCCTCAGTTCTTTTAGTGCCCTCACAAAGTTTCCTCGGTGATTTCTTCGTGGTTCACCATAGACAAAAGTAATATGCCAACTGTTTCCTCCAATCGCACCTCGAACAGCCAGATCAAAAAAATTCCTACACTTGGATAGAATCTGAATCAAAAAGTTGCCTCTCCACCAAAGGGCCAACCCCCCCGATTGTCCCCTTGGTGCAACATAGTCAGCGTGCGTGAAACCAAGTCTCCTGCGTAAACCTTCAATATAGTCTTCCTCTTGTTTAGTTTCAGAGAGGAATACTATTTCTGGGCGATATCTCCTATTGAGCCTCTTCAAGGCCCGAACTGTCGCGGCTTGCCCGAGACCGCGGCAGTTCCATGCGATAATACTCATTTATCCACGTGTGGCTGTTGGCCAGCCACCACCGCCATCTGTTCAGGATTCAAGGAGGGTGTACTTTGGTTTTGCACAGCAACAGACTGTTGAGAGACTTCTTGCGTTTCTGTCATCCTCGGGGGTGGGGGGGAGGAAGTGGCAGAACTTCGTGTACTTCTTCTACGAGCTTGCTGCTTCAAGGATAACCTTGGAGAGCTTGCAGAGCTTACATCAGTTGTAAACAGATGTGTGATATTCATATCAGTAGGGACATGTTCGGACTTCATAGGGTGTATATTATGTTCTGGGGGTGTAGAGGTTAGTGGGTCATAACTGTTATGGGTGGAAGACCCGAAGTCACATATTTTTATTTTTTTTCAAAAATGAAAGTCTTATTGATTTTTTCAGTTAAGCGTTAACAACAGTTCAAAACGCAGCGTTTCACATCTCCAAGCTATCCATTCCTCTCCTCTCCTCTTCCCTCATAGCAAGACAACACCACGTACAGTTGATGAGCACAAAACGTTTGGACACCATGAATTCACTGGCCTCAACCTCTTTCTGCAACTGTCATATTTCGAGGTTAGCCTTAAGACCCACAAGTGTTGGATACAGATTACCTAGGATCCAGTTACCCAGCAAGAGCTTGAAACTACGAGCCAGCAATGCAAATGAAGTGGATGCACAGACAGTGGATAAGGAGCCCCAAGAGGAGACTAAGCTTGAAGAAAGAAATGAAACAATCCAGGCATCCACTTCATCCACTGCTAATCCTGCTCTAGACAAAGACCTCAAAAAGGTATATTCTTGATCATGTTTGCACCACATGAATGCTTTGACGATGATGATGATTATATATGGGATTGATGGTCAAATATGCTTGGTTTTCTTGCACAAATAGGTTGTTCAAAAGACTGCCGCCACCTTTGCACCGAGGGCTTCCACAGCTACCAGGAATCCTGCTGTGCCTGGAACTACTTTGTATACGGTTTTTGAGGTTCAAGGGTATGTGTCAATGTTGTTGGGTGGAGCACTTTCTTACAATCTTATCTTCCCATCTAATGAGCCAGACATATGGAGATTGATGGGAATGTGGTCCATTTGGATGTTCAGTGAGTTATCTATGCTTCTCCCCTTATTTCAATGGGATATTCATTAATAGTTTACCTGCGCCATGTTTCACCTTCAGATTTATCTCGGATTACAATCTTTAGTTAGTTTAATCTTTGTGGCATGATAATCTGATATCTGTCCTTTGCAGCGATTCCTTCCCTGCGTGCCCGAGACTGCTCCAAGAACGAGAAAGAGGCTCTTAACTATCTGTTTCTCCTCATTCCTTTGCTTAATGTAATAATTCCGTTCTTCTTGAAGTCCTTTGCAGTTGTATGGTCTGCAGATACCGTAGCCTTCTTTGCTTTGTATGCATGGAAGGTATGTTGTCTTCCCTCCATTTTCTGATAAGCTAGAAGGCATGTTTTGTATTTTTTTCTTTCAATAACTGCAAAATTCTACTATATACCGCTACTTGGATTGGATAGTTACAGTTTCACAATTCTGCAGATGGGATGGCCACAAAAAACAGACTAAGGATTCAATCCTTTCGCAGTGGTAATTGGACGAAGAGGAAGATCGAGGGTTGGTTTCAAGTAGTTGTCAATCTTATACTCAACCGCCTGGTGAGATATATTATAAACCAATCTTAATGCTCCTAATAGCTACAAATTACAACTCCAAAGAGCAGGTGGCTTGAGATGAGAGGTAGCGGCTCCATGGAGGCGGTGGAGCAAGAAACTTCGATATTAATTAATGTGACAGAAATTCCTATATTGATGGCTAGAGACTATTGGTCTTTATAGTTTGGGATTTATTTCCACTGGGAAAGATCAACCTGTAAAAAAAATGTTCTATTTTTTGGAACACAATGATTAACATCAAGAATATGGAATTTGTAAATGGGAGATGAGAAGTATGTTATTTGGTTTCTTCTTCTTTGTCTTTCTAGTCTATATGGGGGCTGAAAATTCCGCCAAGCGGAGAGGATTGCACAAGGTCATCCGACCTAATTACCACTGTTTGCCTTCGTGTTATGCTATTTGGTATGGACTGAGTGGATGAGAAATTGATGCGCTATTGAAAAATACATTACTGATGAGCAAACCGTGTAATGCTGGCAGTATTGCTGCTGCTACCGGTGCACTGGTTGTGCTAGATGGCGCAGTAATGATGGCTTTTGATATTTATTTTGATGGTGGCCCATAGAGTTGTGGTAATTGATGCAAATGAAATGATTCATATAACGAAGCCTAGCGGCAGTGTAAAAGAGAAAGGGTTGTGATGATGGTCATTTGGTCTGCCAGTATGGCAAAACAGAAGAGAGAATTCGTCGTTGTTGGTAGAGTGGACAGCACCATCAGAAATGTGACGTTTATGGTTCATCCAAGTCTATCAACAGGGAGTCCTATGAAGGTAAATAACTAAAGCTAGAAAATAAAGGTTTGCTCTATTCCGCTCAACTGATTCATAGAAGGGCAAAATCACAAATGGAGACGGGCAAACACTATAATACAAATTCAATACTTCTTGAGTCACAAGCTTGAAGATGTTCCTTTTACTCCGTACAAGCGCAACAAGGTGGACCTTTCGGTCGGAATGGAAGTGGTATTACAAAGTGAAAGTTGTAATGACATTGCGTTATCTATTTGCACCTATTCAGGATTCCTCTGCACTCCCAAAGCCAAAAATTCCAATGCAACTCAAATCAGTCCCCATTCCAATGGTGTACAGCTGAAAAGAAAAGAAGTTCAATCTAGTAAATGCTTCGCAGTAACACATGAAACCTGCTACAAATATAAACCACAAGAAATTCCAGTGACCAGCAAAAACAATAGACCCAACAATCCCATAAAACATTTCACATCAAATGCTTACCATTTCATTCATATATACTCTACACGGTGTAAAGATCCACTACAGCAAAGTGAAGAAGATTCTCAACTGCTTGCCACTTTATAAAACAGACACATTGTTCTTATACATTATCATCTTCACTGTCATCCTCATACTCAGAAGCAGAGTCATCACTCCTCGGTTCCATTAAAGAATTCATGTCAAATGATGGCATTTCCATCTCCTCCATGTCAATAGTGTCATACTCCATTCGCTGTTCAAACCTCTCGTCGGAGCAATTAAGAAGCCATGACAGTGAACATTTCAACCCCTTCAGTCCAACTCTTCTATGTCTTGGTTTTATAGTAGACTCAAGACCATACGTAAAGAATGCAGGGAAAATAACCAAATCATCCAAAGGTCTTTCCATCCCCCTTTGGAAGTAGTCAAAGCTAAGTTTCATAATGTCAATATTGAGGGCAAGCAACTGGGGACACCCCACAACCATCGTCCGCACTTGCTGCAAGGAGAACCCACAATCCTTGAGGAACTCCACGTGTTTCACGATAGCCTTCCTCCCAAGGCTTACGATCTGTGGCATCTTCTCAACAACTCTGCCAAAATCATCAGGACTCAAATCAATTACTGCATCAAGTAAAGACTGTTGACCAAGAAGCTTTGTTTTCAGATCAGCTCCTAAAAGTTCAGGATACTGTGCTACTACGGAAGGAAGTGATTCTTCTCGTATATTGAACTCCAACAGGGATTCAACATTGGGTTTCACCCTGTCCTCTAGTCCAAACCCAAGGAAGTGAGGGTGCGTCTCTATCAATCTGGCTACAGCTAGTCTAGGTATACCTAAGCTTTCAAGATACTCCACAAAGGGCTTGATCACACGACCAACTCGCATTCCAAGAATCTCAGGGTTTCTAGTTAAAATCTGGCCGATTGCCCTCCTTGCCACACCAATCCCAACCAAATAAGCCACTGAAGTGCTCATGGTCCCCTCAAGCTTGAACCCCAGAACTTCCGGATACCTCTCAAGCACCCGAGGAATAGCATTGGGCTTGATATCCATCCCCTGAAGATACTTAACCACAGGAGCAAGGTCTACAACCACACTCGCATGCAGGACTTGTGGATATCTTCTCAAGAACTCAGTGAAAGTGGACTTCCTAACACCCAATTTTCCAAGATAGTCAAGCACGGGAATCATATTCTTTTTCACACTGCAACCAAGAATAAGCGGGTAGTTGTTAATGTCCTCAATTGTGACACCCAATTTATGAAGGAAATCCACCCTTTCCCTCATAACCTCAACTGTCACAGGAAGCTCCAGCCCATCAAGTTCATCCGGGACAATCCCGAGTCCCCGAAGAAACTCGTAGACTCTGGCCCGATTCTCCTCCTTCTCGTTTTTCATAGATAGCAAACTAGGACGATTATACAGGGATGAGGAACCTCCTTGCTTCCGACCTAATCGAACATTGTCTCTCTTGGACACCGATGAATCCACAGAACTAACAGCATTCGTTCTCTCAGCAACAGAATGCCGATACTTTGCAATCAGTCCAATCCTTTGCACATGGTTAAGAGATGGAACAGAACCCAAATGAAGTTTACGAAATACAAGAGCAGGTAAATCCGGATGGACAAGCAAAAGACTTGGTCTTGTAATCCCAGCACAGTATCCAATCTTCATTATGAACCTGTTACACCAAAGAAACTGCAGAAAGTTACAAGCAAGACAAGTGAATATGAGGGGAAAACAAAAATCTTCCACATTATTACGATGATTAAACATCAGCCCTAATCCACCACACACCACACAACATGTGATTTGTATCAACTATCAAGCACAATAGCATTCAAAAGAAAATCACACCAAGGGAACAATCCATTCAAACCAAAAGAAAATTACCCATTCCTTTACCTATTTGGGAAGTAACTGCGTTAATGTGCTGACGTGTTCACTGCGGTGGAGCAGCGACGTTAGTGACTGAGCTCCAGGTGGTTTCCAGCCGAGCTGGTTTGTGCAGGGAGAGAGAGAGTAAGACTGAAAATACTGGTTGTTTAATGCTAGTAGCCGGAAGTAGAGAAGGATAACGCGATGTGGTGGAATTCGTGACGGTGCTGCGGCAACCGGCCACGTGGCTCCGGCTGGGGTGCAGTGGCTGGTGATTGGCTCGAGGTGGCGGATAGATTAGGTGGAGTTGGGTGATGTCGAGTAGTAGTCCATGGATGAAGAAGAAGCATTTGGGTTTTAGAGAGACGGGTAAGGTTTTCGGGTCGTTGTCATCTTTTATGGTCTCTCCTTCCTTTCTCCTATTTTTCAGTTATTTTCTTGCAAAGAAGCCCAGAGGATATGCCAAACTCTTCTGGTGGTCCTTGGCTAACTTTTTTTATTTTCTTTCTGGTAAAGAATTCTGCCAGTTATGATGAGATGTTCAATTTGGTCCGAAACTGTTTTTTTTTTAATGACGAATACATCCCTATTAAATAATAAGAGAAGCTTCCCAAATCAGCCGAAGATAGACCCCCCTAATCTCAGACTCTCCAGTATCCAAGCCAGGCCCAATTTCGCAACATAGAAAGAACACAGCCCAATCTGGAAAGTGGAATCCAATTAAGAAGAGCCTGACCCATGCCCAAATCAGTTCCATGGCTGAAAACAGTACTATAGCAGATTTTGAATATTCATTTGCATAAAAGGAGTAGTTTTTCTTCTGGTTGTGCAAAACGTGTGCGTGTTTACGGTGTTGACTGTTGAAGTAGAAGCCTCAGGAAAATGAGGTTGATACCCCTCCTTACCTTAAGCTTCCTTTTATTCTACTCTGCTGTAACCACTCAAGCTTCTCCTTGCTCAATCAACGGTGAGTTTCCGTTTCCTCTAGTTGTTTTCAACTTCCGTTTCTTTGCCAGACCTTCTTTCTCTGATTTCCCCATGATACTACTTTAGCTTCTAATTTTGCTGATATTAGATACTGTGAAGCTTGCTTGCTGGACATATAATTGCCTTTAATTTCTGATTTCCCAGCTTATTTTAGATGTGGCCGAAATTGATAATTTTCATGCTAAATTTTGAAACTGAGACAATAATGCCAGCGCCTAAGTAAGAAGGATGACGATCATGCTAAAACTATCGAGTTTCTCTTTGTTTGTAGGGTTTCCACTTGTGAGGAATATCAGCGAGCTTCCTCAGGATAGTTATGGAAGGGGTGGATTATCCCACATAACTGTTGCTGGTTCTCTGTTGCATGGGTTGAAAGAGGTGTGTTGTCTAATTGGGTATTGTGTTTTGTTTGTCTCTGTTCAACATGACTAGCTTAAGAATTATCATGGAGGGCAATGAAGGTTGTATTGGGAGATATACCCTGCTGCCTGCTGAAGTGATCAACATCTATTAACTGTCAATGAAATCCGTTCTAATCTGTTATTTCTCCATTGGGTTTTGTTCAAATTTAGTTTGTTGTGGAATAATTTAGATGCATTCGAGTTCTGTGAGCTTTGTGATAGGCAAGCTAAAGTATTTTCTTGATCTCATAGGTCGAGGTGTGGCTTCAAACATTTTCGCCTGGCTCATTCACACCAATCCACAGGCACTCTTGTGAAGAAGTTTTCGTAGTTATGAAGGGGAGTGGTACTCTCTATCTTGCGGAGAGTTCACATGCGAAGTATCCTGGAAAGCCACAAGAATATCTTATCTTTGCCAACAGTACATTTCATATCCCGGTCAATGAAGTTCACCAGGTAAACCGTTATAGGTTGCTGCCATTTACTGGGATTGTACACTCACATGTCTTGTAATTCCATAGGCATATGCGATCTTATAATTATTGGTCTTCTAGAAATTGTAGTATTACTGCTTGGTAGAGCTCAATCTGCTGTGAGCAATTATTACTGTTATCTTATTGCAGGTCTGGAACACAAATGAGCACGAAGACTTGCAGGTTCTTGTTATAATATCTCGTCCCCCAGTTAAAGTGTATGTATCTTTCTTCTTCCATCTCCTCTGTGTGTGCATACTTGCTGCTTATCCAGAGAACAAGCTATTTCAACCAAGTTCTTTAGCACTGTTTGTTACTTAAATAATTGGTCTGCAGCGTCAGCAGATTCACTTTGAAATGGTCAACTTTCACCTCTCTGCTCCCCAGATTAACAGCTTGTGTTGTGGTTGTGTACATGTTACTGTAGATTTTATATTCAAGCAACTCCATCCATCTTTGTTTGAAAAGAACGTATTCTTTTTCTCTGTTGGAACCAATAAAGACAGCAGAAACAATATCTCCACATGATAAATTGGAACTTTATACTCTGATTTCTCACTTTTTCCTCCTCTTGATTTTTGGGGGAGGCCCGCCTTATGGTGAGGAAAAGTGCTTTGGTACTGCTCTTTTGATTATATGCTTCATAGATATGTGGAAAACAAGGTATTTGCATATTTGCATCAAGTTCTGGGTGCTCCTTCCATGTCCATTAGTTTTACTTGCCGACTGACTTGACATACGGTTAGGAATTCTTTCCACCTAAAATGGCCGTTGTTTTTTTTTTTTTTTTCTGGCGATAAAACGTCCATTGTTCTTTTACTTTTTCTTTTTATATTAAATTGTTCGTGCTTGCATCCCATTTATTTGTAAAATAGTTCTCCACATGAATGTCCTCGCTTGATGATTCTGAATTGTCAGTTCTCTCTATCTTTATGGATTCCATTGTCTTTGCTGCAGGTTCACCTATGAAGACTGGCTCATGCCCCATACTGCTGCAAAGCTTAAGTTCCCATATTTTTGGGATGAGCAATGCGTTCAAACGCCCCAAAAAGACGAACTTTAATTCAATTCCAATGAGGAGAGAAAAGCACTCTCGAACAATCCAAGGACATGTTTGACTGATATATTTTGCGTGACATGTTTGACTGATTGAGATATCGGCACAATTTTCAAGTAATCAATGCCACTACATTATCGAGTGAAGTTTTAACCTCAGTTTTATGAGGTTTGATCTTCAAGACATGCTGTATTACTGTGCCATAAAAATGCAACAGCAGATTACATATCAATTGATGCACACTAATTATAGAAGGAATAAGGTGAGAGTCCTCGTGCACTCATCGTGAAACAAAAAGAAGAAAATCCTTTTCCTTTTTTTTTTTTGGAAGTAGGATATCCAATGCCAGGATGTCTGTTTGTAGAATTTCTAATTCTAAAGAATTAGCCCATGATGCATAATCGAAGACAGGGTCACAATTGGAGGTGACGGGACAATCAGCTTGACAGATTACATCATGTATTGGGATGATTGGAAATTTGATCTTTCCATACTCATCAGGGTTAAATGTATTACAAAAAAAGCTCCGTGGTTACCAAATGAAAGCAACCATCAACCCTTCCTTTTTGTATTCTTACTGCTGCGCCGTTCAGCTTCTCTTTCTGCAACTAAAACATGAAACTCTGACCCAAGCATCTCGTTTATGGGAAGATTCAGCTTGGTACTCAAGTTGACGGTTTCCAGTATCACTTCCAAATTCAAATTGAAGCCCAGGGTTGACAAGACACGAATAGCATTCGCAATTTGGCATATTTTCTGCCTTGTCTCGAGTGATGTTTCTCCAGGTGCATTGTTCACTTGATCCACTATCATACTGTCCCTGGCCTCGACATGTTCACCAACCCAAATAAATCCGTTGCAGCCAAGTATCAAGTCAACCCCATCCTGTTCCAGATGATGGAAATGTTGTTTCTGTCTCTTCACTAGGTAAGGAGGAACTGTAAGCAATTGACCCTTCTCAAGCTGTCACATGCACAAGAAAATTAAATAACAAGACTGTTGTATATTGTATAAGAAACAAGAATAGCACTTGCATTTTGGCTTATTGAAAGTATCAAGTCCCAACATTAGATATCAAAGGGGGTCACATCAAGTTTAAAACAATTGCATCAACAACCTTCTTGCTAAATCGGAATAAAGACATACACAATAAGTCATTCCTTGCTAAACGAAAACCCAACAGCAGCAAAAGCACTAAGATGTTCTACATTCGGATGAAAATTTTTCCTAGCTGACCTCATCCCCTATATTAGAGCGAGCTCTTTCTATGTGTATGCAAAGGATAAATTTGCCAAGTTGTTGACTTGTATTGGAAGCAGTCTCTCAATCGCTTCCTTTATAAGGGGTAGAAGATAGAAAGCCACAACAACAAATAAGTTACTCCCACTTTGAGACGCATTTTGGCTTGGTATTTTCATGTAACTCTACATGGTATTTAGTCTCTACTTACACCTTACTGAAGTTTCCAAACATCAGAAAAAGCAGGCAGAAAGCTACAACAACTAATAAGTCGCTCTCATTTTGACACAACCTTTTAGCTTAGTACTTTCAATCAACCATGCGTCATTTACCTCCGTTCAAACACCAAATCAAAGTCTACAAACATTCAAGGGCACAACAATCGAACAAAAAAATCCATATAAAATTCAGACCTTTCCATACTTCTGACTTCTAGCTTGAAGTTGTACACCACCTTCATTCGGACAATTACGAACTTCAGCCTGAATAAATTTAAAGAAAAGCAAGACCAGAAATGTTAAATTACACATTTGCTTTCTCATATTGGTTTCTTGTGTAAGGCCGTTCTAATCAGTCAAGCAACAAACGGAAGATGTGACAAGAGACTTACACAAACAACATCGTTCTCCACAAAAATACTGCGCATGTTGAGTTCATCCACAGCAGTTCTGCGTCTCTAGGAATCAAAGGATACACATAAGTCCAGAAGGAAACAAACTACCACTCTCTATCTCCTTATAAACAAATGAAACAGATTCACCAAGACAAAAAACTTTTAGGATCACAAGAATAAGCTGATATTCAGGAAATATGCTTCTGGGATAATGATAGCTTTAGGTAGTTAACAAGGTCTGAGACAGAAGAGTGGCGACTTCAGCCGAAAAGAATAAATGAGAGCATTACTCTCCGAGCTCTCATCCCCAATGGATTCTTGTGTCTCACTAATGTTAAAGCAATCTACTTGGAAGGAAAATGTTATAAACAACGCATGCTCTGACAGGATACAAACTCAAGGGGTGACGCTAAGGTTTCTGAAGCTGAGACAGCATCAGCCAAGCCCCAAGAGTTACATTACCACATAAATTGGGTGGCGATGGCGCCCAAGGATGTAAAGGAACCAAAAGCTCATGGTGCGCCTATTTCAACATCAATGGAATTTTAATGTGGCTCAATCAGTACCATGATGCCTATTCAGACACTAAACATAAATTTATATGAAGCTTTACCAGGGGGAAAAAAAAAAAAAAACTGTTGCATAACAGAAAACAACTGCCATCGGCTTGGTCAATTAAAAATGTGACAGTCAGTATGTGATGATTCCATCATGGTTTGAGAATAGCATTCAGCAAAACATACTGCAGAACTGATTAATCCCAAATCACAGTACAAAATAGTACCACGAGCGTTCCTGTTAAAAGAGTAATGACACAAGTGTATTTGCTACCTGAATGCCGTCAGGCAAGTTCATAGAAGAAAGCATCAATTGAGCATCCTGGTTGCAATTTATTTCCAATTTCCAACGCTTAGGAGCAACCTGGACAATAGTACAAATCAATCAATTGGCCATCCCATCCCATGAAAAAATAAACCGAAAGAAAAATAATCAGACCCGTCCACATTACCTCAACAACACGCCCCACAATAATATCACCAACCTCTGGCTTATACCTATAATCAACAAAACCAGTATTAGGCCGCAGAAAAAAAGCTTCAACAGAAAAGTAACGAGCAATAACCAAATAAAGCTAGAAAAGTCGCAGAAAAAAACACCTGGCGCGAAGGGTGCGAACGTAGACGAGCTTGTTAACACGCTCCACCACCCCACACAGCGTCGCCACCACTTGCCCGTCGCGATCCATGGTCCCGTGGCCCCTTTTCGATTCGAATACACAAACAAAAGGACTTCCATTAGTAATCTCAGCAAAAAAAAAACAAAAACGGGAAACAAATTAGGGGGTTTCGAGAAAGAAGCGGCGAGCGAACCTGAGGACGCCGTCATCGTAGTTAACGGGGATGGTATCGGCCACGGTGACGGAATTACCCGAGTGGACATTGCCGTACAGTGACTCCAGCTGCTGCAAAGCTCGCTGTAGTCTTACCTTTTGGGTTTGATTCAACGGTAATTGTATATCCCTCATCTTCTGGCTCCTTTTCCCTTTCTTTCTGTTGTTTTTCTCTGTGAGTTTTGTTTTGAAATCGTTAAACCCCTAAACCCTAACTCGATCCACTGCGTTTTTTAAGGGGAAAGTCTCTTTTGTACAAGCTGTACCTGTCATACTACTGTCCCGTAACCAAAAAATGATTATTTATTAATATAATCAGGTAGTTGCAACTTGGAACTAATCAAACTTGAGAGACCGTTTAAAAAATAAAAAAAACTTGAGAGTCCCACAAGGGGAGAGCAATTAGGCAATTTGATTCGGACAGTCTTAATTTAGTTTGATCTTTGGGCTGATCAAATTACTCTGAGAATGTCACAGACAATGTTCAAATCCAGATTGTCCAAATACCAAATAAATTGAAATATTTTGATCCGAACGCCCTTTCCCCAAATTGCAAAACAACATAAAAAAAAATTGTAAAAAAAAAAAGGAAATCCAGCAGATTCATAAATCCGAATCGAAGTTATACATGCCCAATTGCCCACAATAAATCCAAAATGAAGTTATACAAGCTCAATATTCGAATTAGGTTTTTGGGATTAGATTTGGGGGTTTGTTCGGGTCGACTCGAGGGGCTGCTGTCCTCTTTCTTTTGTTTTTTTTTTTCCCCTCCCTTAACATAAAACGACGTCGTTTTGTATAAAATCCCGTTTGGATATTTGGTCTGTTCAAATTTCTCTGAGGCTGCCCATACCAAATTAATATGCCAATTTGGTCATGTCCAAACCAAATCTGAATTTTTAATTTGGTTTGGACAGTGTCCAAATTATGCACAATTCGGTCCGAACATTGGGTAATCCGGGTTGTTCGGTCATTCTGCTCACCCCTAAGGCCCACCACAAAATTTCTCCTGTACCGTACATACAACCATTTTCTTTTTTTCAACTAATGATAATTATCCATAAAACTTTACGTGCAAGCGCGCCCAACAGTAAACTCGGGAGGGTTCATAACCTAAAAAGCAATCTCCCATACAAGTATATGGGCCAATAAGTGGGCTCGAACCTTTTTTTTTTGTTGAAAGGGTAACAATATATTAATCAGTAAATAGAGTTCTATAAGGAAGTTTCATACCTAAAAACTATTACAATCCAAAAATGCTTATAAGGTTTTCGAGTTACAGACCAACTCGTATTAATACACAAAACTTCCTTATGGAAGTTACAACTACAATATAAGATAAGAGCAAATAAAGAATATCTTCACGTGGCCTCTTTGACTATCCATATACATGTTTAGTGTTTACATGGTCCAACAGGCAATCTGCCAATCTTATCTTTCGAAAACTAGATAGGTTTCTTATCAATGCTGAATGGGCATCAAAATTTCCAACTAGTTCTGTGGAGTTTTTGCCTCCAAGTATATCTCATCATTCACCCATAATCTTCCATTCCTCTACCACTATTGTCCATGGCCCAAAGCCTTTCAAATTTTGCAATCACTGGATATCTCATCCTAATTTTCTGTCTATTATCGCCTTGGTTTGGAGTACAAATTTAGAGGGATATGCAATGTATAAACTTTGGCAGAAGCTCAAACTCCTTAAGGTCGAGCTGAGGAAGTTACATAACAGCACTTATAACGATATATCTGCACGGATTGATAGTTTGGAGAAAGAGCTTTACACTGTGCAGCAATAGATTTTAGATGGTGACTTACATGAGGATATTCTCTCTACTGAGCAGTGTCTGATATTAGCGCTAGTTGATTTACGTCTTGCTGAAGAATCGTTCCTAAGGCAGAAGTCCCGCATAAATTGGCTCTCTTGCGGTGATTCAAACACTAAATTTTTTCACAATGTGGTTCGTGCAAGAAAAGCAAAAAACACAATCCGAACACTTTATTCTCCTGGTGGTACATTGCTTACTGATCCTAGGCTGATAGAAGATCCAATTGTCAATTTTTATGCTCAGTCCCTTGGTAAAACCAATCCTGCTGTTTCGGGTGGTTCAGTTTCCTACTTTAAATCTTTACTTCACAAAACTGTCTCAACTGAGCAGTGTTCACAACTAGTAGCAGATATTATAGATGAGGAAATTAAATCTTCTATGTTCTCTCTTGGAAAGAACAAATCCCCTGGACCTGAAGGGTATAATGTCGAGTTTTTTATGTCAACATGGTCACTAATTGGAGCTGATGTTATACTAGCCATCAAGGAGTTTTTCAATTCTGGAAAAATGTTTGAAGGATTCAACTCCACCATTATCAGCTTAATCCCAAAAGTACCGAATGCCCACAAGATAACTGATTTCAGACCTATTGCTTGCTGCTCTACTTTATACAAATGCATCTCTAGAATCCTTGCCAAGAGATTACAATGATGTCTCCCTGAACTTATTAGCCATAATTAAACAGCATTTATACCTAGTAGAAAAATTAGTGATAACATTCTGCTAGCACATGAAGTAGTGCATAATTACCATTGTGCTGGCATATCAAGTAGATGCACTTTAAAGATAGATAGACCTCATGAAGGCATTTGACTCTGTGGATTGGCATTTCCTCCTCAATGTGCTTGAAGCAATGGATTTCCCTGCAAAATTCATTAATTGGTTAAAGATATGCTTCACAACAGCGAAATTCTCTATCGCTATTAATGGATCACTTTGTGGTTTTTTTGTAGAAAGGAAGGGGATGCGTCAAGGAGATCTTCTATCTCCATACTTATTTGTGATTGCCATGGAGGTATTATCTTGCTTATTAAATAAAGCTGCAGCCGAATGTTTTTTGCCATATCATCCCCGCTGTTCAAAGAATGCTCTTTCACATCTTTGTTTCGCGGATGATCTCATGATTTTTACTGATGGTAGCCCTACATTAGCATCTGCCGTAACTCATATTTTGGATCAATTCTTTTGCCTTTCTGGTCTAAAGTTCAATCTTGCAAAATGTGTTGTGTTCGTAGCAGGGGTCTATGATATTCAACAAGCACAATTTCTGCAACTAAGTGGTTTTCAGTTTGGCGCTCTCCCAGTACGTTATCTGGGAGTTCCTTTGGTATCTGGCAAGTTAACATTCCGGAATTGCAAGTCTTTGGTGGACAAAATCCTAGCCCAAAATAATCATTAGAGTGTGCACCTGCTTTCTTTCGCTGGCAGACTACAACTTGTCATGTCTGTACTTTTTAGTGTGCAGAACTACTGGTCCAACCTTTTCATCCTGCCAACTAAGCTACTCAAGGAAGTGGAACGTTTATGTGCTGCATTCCTTTGGTCAGGTAGCTCATCTAATGCAAAAAAAGCCAAAGTCTCTTGGGCTGATATTACTACTCCGAAACAAGAAGGTGGTTTGGGTATCAAAGAACTCAAAACTTGGAATGCAGCCTGCATTGCCAAAAACCTATGGCATCTCCTTCTCAAGGCAAGCTCTCTTTGGGTGGCATGGATTCATGCCTACTACATAAAGAATCGCAGTTTATAGGGCATTGACATTCCTTCGGAATGCTCATGGAGCTTTAGGAAGATAAAAAGGTTGAGAAGACTATTTTCTACTGGCTTCACTCATGTCATTGGGAATGGAAATAACACATACATTTGGTGGGACTCATGGCTTCCCCGTGGCTCTCTTCGTACTTATTTGAATCCCAATCTTATAATTACTTCCAAAATTCCCCTTCATGCCAAAGTAAGTAGTTTAATTTCCAATGATGACTGGTCTTGGCCAATAACTCGTTCAACATTCATCTCTAAGCTGCAACAGGAAGCTACTTGTATTTCACCATCTTCAAGCCCTGATGGCATAATTTGGAATTTATCTACCTCAGGCAAATTCACTGTCCAAAGTGCTTGGGAATCTATTCGAGCGAAGCATCCTAGAGTTGACTGGTTCAAATTGATTTGGTCGCCTAGTCAAATACCAAAACATTGTTTTATTGCCTGATTAGTCGTATTAAACCGACTTAGCACTCGTTCCAGATTGCAACAGTGGGGTATCATCACCACTGTAAACTGTCTTTTCTGTTCTGTAGCACTTGAGGACCGGGACCACCTCTTCTTTGCATGCCCTTACTCTGCTGCTATATGGTCTAGATTGCAATCTTTATGTCATGTTAATCGGCAGGTTGGTGATTGGAATTTGGAGTTTCAGTGGGATAAATGCCATTTGCAAAAGAAAAACTTGAAGACATTGATCTTGAGAGTGTCCTGGGCAGCGTGTATCTATCACATTTGGAGAGAAAGAAATCGCAGGCATTTTACAAACTGTCATAGGTCAACAACTAGTATTCTTGCAGAAATCTGTTCTGACATGAAACTAAGATTTCAAGGTCTTTCTCATCTGAAATCAAGAACATTATCATCTGAAATGCAGGAGTTATGTTTGTTTTGGGGCCTTGCTGTCACTGGTCACCATATATACCCAGAGTAGATAGCTTGTTTGCTTGTTATTTGTTCTGTCAATTCTAATGTTGGATTGTAGTATGCTTGGCATATCTTTGTAAACAGTTGTTAGGATGTTTTCCTAACTCATTGCAAAGGAAAAGTTTGATTTGATCCTTAAAAAAAAATAAAAAATAGACATAGTCATCAAAGATGTTGTTTTGGAGCCGAATTCTCACAGCACCAGTCGTCCACCACAGGAAAGCAACCGATAAACAAGGGTATTGAGTCCTGATAATGCAGGCTACTACCCAGAACACAAAGTTTTTTATAAAGTCACTCCCACCTAACTTGAAAGAAGACTAATAAAATAGATTATTTCCTATACCAACATCCCATAGACTGCTGGGGAGGAGAACATGCACAAACTCTGCCAACCTATGCAACCAAAGTAACCGGCCTACTGTGGCGTTCTATTTTATTTGTGGTTGGGTATCCTGACCCCAACCGGGTTGCATAAAAAACTCATCCCTACCAGACATGAGAGAACTCCAAGGATTCACATTATAGTGACAAAAAAAGTGGGGATAAATCCGAGCTCCATAAATTTATCCCCAATAGCAAACACCATCACTCAGGCTTGGATGAGAGGATCATACTCCCATCCCTAGTCACATGCACAAACCCAACAAACCATGGACATCCAGCTAAAATTTTCTCCACAGTCAATTGTCAAAACCTCAACAAACAACCCTTAAAGTTGTAAGCAGAGAAGGTTTTGTCAGGGTATACCTTTTCCATTAGGTGCGACTCGCTGATGATACCTCCAAAGACATGGTCGGTGTTAGTCTTGACAAGGGGCTTTAAGCCTCAACCCGAAATCCTTCTCCCACCATTGAAGGTCCAGTGGAGTCGACATTGCACACCAGCACTTGCTTCACCACAAAGTCCTCCTCCTTCCACTGGGAATCCGGTGGATTCAACATTGCGTCAAACACTTGCAACAAAGCACTTGAAAAACTCAGTTGAAAACATGCCCCACAGTAAGGGGTACTTATGCCTCCTACAGCCGTAGCCTGCAGCTACTCCAAAGAAATAAAAAGGTAAGAGAAGATTAACAAGACACTGATTCAGCTTCAAGCAACTGAGGAATCGAGTGTTGATAGAAAATTAGATTGGGAAGGGAGGGGTACAAAGACATGACTGAGTGAAGATTTCTTGCAGATAAGGTAGATCAAGGCTAGATCTTCCTAGATTCATGTTGCACAAGGCCCGTTCATGTGGGGAAGATGGTAGATCTGGCCATTTTCAGTGAGATTGATGTCTAGAAAGGTTTTCTACTGTTCCTTACTGTTCACTGGTTGAGAGGAAACGAGAGCATTCTAGCCTCATGAATGTGTGCATTCATCATTAGGAAGTCGGCTCGAACCTTTTCAGACTTTAAACCAATGGTTGTTGCAATGTGACACATTGTACTTTTCAATAACAGGGAAGTGGGAAAACTAACAAAGAATAATCTAGGACTAAATAGGATTAATTACATTTTCACCTCCTGAATTCTAGGTTATTCTTGACTCATTACCTCAAATTTTTTTTCATCAATCAACTACCCGTATTCTTAATTTGATTCACTTAACCGGTTCCATCCAATGCCAAACCCATTCCGTCTATTGCACTAATGGAATATGGGGATGATTTGTTACCCCAGATTGGCCTGAGAGGGGGGGGAGGGGGGTTGAATCAAGCTAGCTCTTAATCGCGTTTGGTTTTTGGTTTGGTTTCTGACAAACCAAATAGTTTCTTCACAAACCACACTCTCGCAAATCTATCTGTACACACAATGTAAAGATTAAAAGAACAAGAGTAAGAGATGATGACACAGTGATTTTAGAGTGGTTTCCCCTCACCAGGTACCTCCACTACCTAAAGGACCCTCCTTTAAGATTTCAAACTCTCACTATCTTAGGCTGAAAACAAACTTTTGCAGGCTAAGCTCTAACCTTTACAAGAAACAAGCTTTTACAGGCTAAGCTCTAACCTTTACAAGATTTTCCAAGGCTAAATTCTAACCTTTCCTCAAATCTAAATCCTGATTTGAGTATCCAGCAAAATTACACTGAGTCTTGCCTAACAACACTCTCTTTTGTATGAATTTGAAGGACCAGAGTAAGAACAAGTGTATGCCCAACAAGAACATAGCAAGTATCATAGGTGTAAGCTCAGTTGCAGACTCAAAACCTCTTTCAAATTGGTTGGGATAATCTTCTAAGAGGCTTTGGCTCTCTTTGTATAGAGTTTGAGTGAGTGGGAGTAGGTAGGAGCTCTTTCTCCAACAACTATATTGCTCTTAATTACTTCCAGAGTTGACTCAAGTACTCTACTAGTTGGTGTTGCCTTCATTTCTAGAAGTCTACTCTCTTTACAGCTCAATAACTCAAAAACTTTCCATTCTAGGCATGTTAGGACCACAAGTAAGGACCATAATTGATAATTGAGCTAAGAGGTGAGAGATAAGTGATTCAGATCTTCTTCTCTGTCTTGGACTACTTCATGTAGCCGTTGGGGTGGTTGGGGGTTGGTTTTTAATGCTGTGAGGACCACCAGTCACTTGCAGCAGAAAGTACGATGTTAACAACTGCGTGTGGTTTCTCTTGGAACCAAGCTGTATGGTTTTTGTATGAAACCAAGCTGCATGTTTGATTAACACAAATATATACAACACATATCCAATCTAGTTTGTTAATCATCAAAATCAATGCATAACAACATACTAAACATGGTTAATCACAAATTAGCATTAATAATCATATTAGTATCTTAACCATCCAAGTTTTTTCTAATTTTATTTTCTAGGAAAAAACCCAAAACAAGAATATTTATATCAAAGATAAAAACAAAAAAAATAAAGAAACAAAAAATTGTTACCAGCCGTTCGTAACCATCACCAAACCCACACAATCCTTGCCTTCTTCCTCAGCACCAACCCCAAATAACCCAACACCAAATCCAGTACCTAGGTAACCTCCAAAGTTTTTAACCCAGGAAAATTTTCCACAATTGAGTCCAGAATCGGGACTCCCTCCTTGGCCGAGACGTTGTTTAAGAGAGTCACGAAGAGACTGATGGTTTTGGGGGAATCAAAATTGCGAGGGATCTGAAGAGAGAGCAAGAGGTCAGTATTTTTAAAGAGAAGAGATGAGATGAGGGAAGAGAGGGAGGGAGTCTGAGGCAAGGGAGAGATGAAAGAGAGGAGAAAGAGAGTGTAATCAGAGACGGCGTGGGAAAGAGAAGGAGAGAGGGCATGGGTTTTGAGGTGGGAGAAAAGTATAGGGTGGGAAGACAAAAAGAGTGGCGGCGACGGCGATTGGTGCATGGAGGTGGCGGCGGCAGTTTTCATGGCACTCGGGAACTGGAGGCCACCATCCACCTCCCTTTTCGAGTGACTTATGGTTTTCATGGCACTTTCATCACCGAGAATGATTTCCACAACCAGTTCTAAATTAATCTATCCATCCATAACTGATAACTCCTTCTTTTCTTATAAGCTGCTGTTGTTGATGATTTTTTTGTTGCCAACGCTGCTGTGTTGCTGCTGATTAGGGAGGTGTCCATTGCCCAGAATTTTCTTCTCTCTTTTCTTTTTTTTTTCTTCTTCTTCTTATTTTTAAGGTGTATATATCATATAAAGATATTATTATTATTGGCAATAAGGTATGAAATGAGTTTTTTTATTTTTTTTTTATTTTTTACTTTGATGTGTATGTGTTACAATTTAGAAAAAGTTAATGTCTTTTTTTTTTATTTTTTTTCTGCATTTCTGGGTTCCCAATGAGATAGAATTCTTTCTATAAAAAAAAATGAGATAGAGTTCTTGTTATTTTGGTTGATTTATTTATGGTTGTCTGATTATTTTGGTAGTTTTTTTTTTATGACAAATCAAATCAACAAACATGATCCCATTTTTAATAATTTTTTCTCCTCTAATATAAATATTTATATTTTATTTTTGTCAAAAAAAAGAAAATAGAAAAAACTAGTGAACGGTTAAGACACCACCACATGTCATTCACCCCCATATTCCGTTAGTAATGGGTTTGGCATTGGATGGAACCGGTTAATTGAATGAAATTAAGAATACATGAGGTTGATTGATGAAAAAAAAAAATGTAGGTGGTGAGTCAAAAATAACCTAAAATTCAGGGGGTCAAAATATAATTAATCCGACTAAATAAAACTAAGAAACTCAACCCTAAGCTAAACCCTCGCCGAGCGGGCAGCCCAAAACCCCTCCGCCGAAAAACTGAAGCTCCTCTTGGTCTCTCTCTCCGTTTCAGTCTCTTCAACCATGGCTGCAGGCTTCATATTCGAACCGCCAAGCGACGAGGAAGTGGAGTTATCAGAGGAAGAAGAAGAAGAACAAGTAGAATTAGAAGAAGAAGCAGAGGACGACAAACATCCAAATCGACCCAAACAATCCCCCTGGGACTTTGCCGGTTACTCCGAATCCGTCGCCGAAGAACACGCCCGCCGCAGCACCACCTCCATCGACCAAAAGATCTCCAGAGCTCTACAACAACGACAGTCCGTCCCTGTCAATAACCTCTCCACCGACGATGCCTCCTCCGACTCCGAATCCGACCGACAAGTTAGTTAGTTAGCTAGCTAGCCAGCCAGTTAGTTGACTCAAATTAGTATCCAAAAACACAACTGAACCTGATTGTTATCGACTATTTAATTCACTTTTAAATTTTTTTCATTTTCTGCTTCGTATAGGAAGATTATAGACCGGAAGAGGATGATGACGTGGTCGGTAATGTGGACGAGAGTAGTAAGCCGTTCTTTGCACCGGCAGAAGGAGCTTCTTTCTATGCGAATTCATTTATGGAGCTCAATCTGTCCCGCCCCTTGCTTCGGGCTTGTGAGGCTTTAGGTTATACTAAGCCTACACCTATTCAGGTAAAATTGCATTCCTTTTCCATGTGCATCTTCTTTGATTTTTAGTCCTGGAGTTGCTGAACAATAGTTTTTTTTTTTCCCCTGTTTGTAGGCGGCTTGTATTCCTCTGGCACTAATGGGACGTGATATATGTGGAAGTGCTATTACTGGTTCCGGAAAGGTTGTTTCTTCTTTCTCGGAACTTATTTCGGTTTTTTTCTTTATCCCAACTTCGGGTAACTGGGGAGTGATGTTGGTTTCATGATCCTTTTACAGACAGCTGCCTTCTCGTTACCTACATTGGAGAGATTACTCTTCCGTCCGAAACGTGTACTGGCTATACGGGTCCTTATTCTTACTCCAACCAGGGAGTTGGCTGTACAGTGAGTGCTATCTTTTTGCACATGTTGCGTGTTCCATTGGATGCCTTGGAGGCTTTGATGATATGTTTGGCTTGTGTTTTAGGGTTCACAGTATGATCGAGAAACTTGCTCAGTTTACCGATATTAGGTGCTGCTTGGTTGTCGGTGGCCTTTCGACAAAGGTTTGATGATTAATTATGTCATGAGGACCTGATTTATCTCTGGAACAATTTTTATAATTTTTTCCTCTTTTTGGTTCTTTTCTGTTATGTAACCGTTGTTGATATTTTCGTTGCATTCTCTGTTGTCTTCATTATAATCATATGTGCTTGGTAGTTTGTTTGTCGTTGAAACCCTATCCAGATTCTAATGTTTGCGCTTTTTTTTTCTCTATTTTTTCAAGATTAGAAATTTTTATAGGATGTGATAATTATCTTTTTGCATCATGGAAAAATGCAAGCAGCTTGTTGCAATTTTATTGTTCTTCTATGTTGTCCATTTAGTTGCATAAATCGGAAGAATTACTTGGTTTCCTCTTGTACATAGTTTTCTGCAAATCCCTCAATAATATAGCAGCGATGTTTTCTGATAGGTGCAAGAGGCTGCCCTGAGATCGATGCCTGATATTGTTGTAGCAACCCCAGGTCGTATGATAGATCATTTACGCAATTCGATGTCTGTTGATCTGGATGATCTAGCAGTTCTGATTCTTGATGAGGCAGATCGTCTACTGGAGCTTGGATTTAGTGCTGAAATCCACGAGCTGGTATATTTATCCTCTTTTCCTCTTCTTGCTGATAGCTCCAGTGACATAGTTGTCAGCTAAATGTGGAAATGAGTTTGTCTCTTTTTCGTAATTTTCTTTCAGAATATCTTTGATTTCAACTTGGATAATCAACAAAACTAATTTCAGAAGTAGAATCCATTTTCATCAGTTAACCAAATGTGACAAGTTGTTGTGTTTTAATTAGTTGGACAATGTATAGAAAAGAAGTCATTGATTGCTGTTGCAGCTCGACAATCCGATTCTTTTATTCTATTTCATTGCTAACTTCAATTTACTTACAAGCTCTTTATTCATTGGAAGGTTCGGCTATGTCCTAAAAAGAGGCAAACCATGCTATTTTCAGCTACGATGACAGAAGAAGTTGATGAGCTGGTCAAGCTTTCACTCACGAAACCATTGCGTCTCTCAGCTGATCCATCTGCTAAGCGACCGGCAACATTGACTGAAGAGTAAGTTATCTTGATCCTGCTCTGTTTCTTTTCACTGAATGTGCGAGACACAGTTTACTATTCTCATAATTTTAAATGCATATCTGAAAGTTATTTTATGCAAATGATCCTTAGGATTATGCATGGGCTGATCTCTAACATATCTATAGCTAACTGGGATCCTACCCTGCTGCAGAGTGGTTCGGGTACGTAGAATGCGTGAAGTCAACCAGGAGGCCGTTCTTCTTGCACTGTGCTCAAAGACATTTACATCCAAAGTGATAATATTCAGGTTGTTGTTAATGACAATCACGTGTATTATGGTAACTTCTGGTTGTATTTAAAGAACCTAAAATCCTGCCAAAACTTATTGAAAAGTTGTTGCCTTGATGGTGAAATGGTAGACATGCGAGACTCAAAATCTTGTGCTAAAGAGCGTGGAGGTTATACTTCAGACCATTTGTTTTGGTTACTGTTAAATTACAATTTATTATTCAAACAATAGTGAAGTGTAAATGGTAACGAGTATTGTTGAATAGACCTTAAAATCTGATCATGAAGAAATAAATTGTGTGCCTGATGACAGGAAAAATTTTAAAGTTTGTGATTAATAGCTTTTCAACGTTGAGTTTTGGGTGTATCTTTAGCTGTAAATCTTACAGTAATGGGATGTTGGATTTGAACGTCTTTGGCAGTGGAACTAAGCAAGCTGCACATAGGTTGAAGATTTTGTTTGGATTAGCTGGATTTAAGGCTGCAGAGCTTCATGGAAATCTTACTCAAGCCCAACGTCTTGAAGTGAGTAGCATCCTTTGGCATATTTTACATTTTACCTCTTGTTTATTTTCTTTTCTTCATTTAATCTCCAGTTGACTTCAAGTCTGACTTGTGATTGCCTGGCATAGGCTTTGGAACTTTTCAGGAAGCAGCAAGCCGATTTTCTAATTGCAACTGATGTAGCCGCTCGTGTAAGTTACAAAACTGACACTTCCACATGCCATTCTTGTACTGACAGTAGCTTTAAAACTTTTCACTGTGTCATGTACATCAAAATAACCTACTTGAGAGGATTTGGTCAGAAATTTGTGAACTTGAGTACTGGTTGGGCTTTTTTTGGTTATCTGTTACCTTTTCCTCTTTTCTACATGTAGCACACCTTTGATTGTATTAACTGCAACAGTGTTATTTTTTTGGGTGATTTTGTAGGGACTGGATATTATTGGTGTGCAAACGGTTATTAATTATGCATGTCCTCGTGACCTTACTAGGTAATTACATGAGAACTACTTTTATTTTGGTTGGTGATGATATGGTTATTGTTCTTTAATAATTTTCCCCATTATTCCACATGTGCATACTTTTCTGCTTTGTTGTTAGTGTACCCTCTTTTCTCTGTGCAGTTATGTGCATAGGGTGGGCCGTACTGCAAGAGCTGGTAGAGAAGGATATGCTGTTACATTTGTGACAGACAATGATCGTTCGCTTTTAAAATCCATTGTGAGCCATATTCCTCTCCTATTTTATTTTTTTTCTGCATTCTGTTGGGAATGCCAAGCTTATTCAAAGAAACTTGTATTCCTTTGTTATTGCATGAAAGTTTTTAATAATGTTATCCAGAAGGCCCTTCTATATTTTCAAACTTTATGCCTTCATCCTTGTCATGGAAATTCAGGATATTTGCGATTGTAGCTAGAAAATATCTTGGGGACTGGAGAATCAGTGTATTGCTTACTGGTGTGAGTTGCTAATCTTTAACAGGCAAAAAGGGCTGGTTCCAAGTTGAAGAGCCGTATTGTTGCTGAGCAATCAATTACTAAGTGGTCTCAGATAATTGAGCAGATGGAAGACCAAGTAGCTGCCATTCTTCAAGAAGAGAGGTTTGATTGGATATAACTTTCATGTTTCTTTTGACAAATTGAGATGTACTTGGTTATACCGAAGTTCAGTGTGTTGACTGAATATGGTTTTTCATTTTTCTTTTTTTCCAAACTTGGATATTCTTAGTTAAAATAAAAGTTAATCATGTTGAACTACTGCAGAGAAGAGAGAGCTCTGAGAAAAGCTGAAATGGAAGTAACCAAGGTAACTGGATTACTATTTGTTGTTGTCCACAATCATGGAATATTTGCTGTGCTTTTATGACTTAGATGCTTATGCATTTATTTCTCTAAATTCTCTTTTGAATAGGTCATATATTATGAGTGTATTGCTAGTTTGTTCTTACCTGCATTCCAATGAGTATTTCTCTGCAACTTGCTCGGTGCATGCAGGCAGAAAATATGATAACTCGCTTTTATGACTTAAATGCTTATGCATTTATTTCTCTAATTTTTCTTTTGAATAATGATAATGCATTTAAGGTTACTATATTATGAGTAATTGCTAGTTTGTTCTTACCTGCATTGCAATGAGTATTTCTCTGCAACTTTCTCGGTGCATGCAGGCAGAAAATATGATAACTCATAAGGATGAAATTTTTTCACGACCCAAAAGAACCTGGTTTGCGACTGAGAAAGAGAAGAAGGCTGCTGCGAAAGCAGGAAAGGTATTTCCTACATTCTCTTTTGGCTTTATTTGAAGATTCAAACAACGTGGTTTGAACGACTGTAAGATGGCAGGTTAATTGCCAATGATAGTTTGACCATTTTAAATGACACTGTTATGATTATCATCTATCTATATGTAGAGACATCTGCATTATTTCTAATATGACCATTTTGGTATATGGCTATCAAATGAGAGGTTTTTCTGATATTATCACCTAATTGATTAATACAAGTCCCAATCTTTTTTTTATGCTAAAGGCCCAATCTTATTGAACCCTTTTATATGGCTATCAAATGAGAGGTTTTTCTGATATTATCACCTAATTGATTAATACAAGTCCCAATCTTTTTTTTTATGCTAAAGGCCCAATCTTATTGAACCCTTTTAATAGGTCTGTTTTCTTCTGTTTGTTGTGAAGTTGGTTGTGGATAGCATAGGAGACATTCTTCATATTTGAACCAAAATTAACTTTTGATGGCTTATTTTTTCCTCTAATTTAATAGCTCCGTTTTGTTCTAAAGTTGGTTTTCTCTAGTTTAGGAGACATTTCCCATAACAGCCCTTTATGTCAAGATTCTGAGAAAACTGGCATACTCTAAGTGCTTATTTTCTTCTGCTTTTGGCCCCTATCAACTTAACATTTAGCAATATCACTTCCCCCTTTTCTCTTCTCTAATTTCTTTGTTGCTGTTATGCATCAGGCTTCCCTGGAGAAAGAAAAAGGTTCTGGAAATAAAGTGATCAGTGCCCAAGAAGCTGAAGACCAAAAATTGAAGGAAAAGAGAAAGAGAGAGCGAGAGGTGGTCTCTTTTGCCATGAAAAAAATTCAAGTGTTACTAGTTTCATCCCCAAACATTTTTTCCTAAAAAAAAATTATTGCATATTGGAACATATGATGTTGATTTCTGATGAACAGAAAAATCTGCCCCGCAAGAAGCGTCGAAAATTACAAGCTGCCAGAGAGATGTTGGAGGAGGAAGATGAAATAGAAAAATCAGAAGTATGTTCCTTAGGTTTTCTTTTTCCTGTGTGCTAATGTGTGCATTTCTCTGAAGTAGTTACAACAACGGTTGATATTTTACTTCAGTGTCTGTATAGCAGTTGCTGTTGTATGTTATATTTGATTGTATGGGCACTTGAGAGTTTTGACAAGAGCATGAAGCTGAGTAAACTCTTTCCCTTTGTTATTAAGGTTGCTTAGGGTATTAAGATAATCTTACTAAACTCTATTAGTAAAACAGTTGTTACATAACTCACCATGATAAATGACCTAAAAATGAATTATCCTAATGCCATCACTTTTATTGTGATTGTGACATATGTTAAGATGAGATTTGGTGGGAGTGTCTCAGTGCCTACAACATCATTCCTTATCCAATGGTTGTTCCAATGTGACACATTGTACTTTTCAATAACAGGGCAGTGGGAAAACTAAGAAAGAAAAGACTGGAATGTCACTGGTTGACCTGGGATACCGGCGAGCAAAAGCAGCCAAGGCTGTGAAGAAGGCAGTAGATGCTGGTAAAATCGTGCAGAAATCTAGCATGAAAACAAAGCATTCTTCCCAAAGGAAACAACCAAGGTCAGAAGAGATGCGAGAGCTATTCCAGACCGATATGAGTGAGAGAAAGCAGAAGAAAAGTAGTGGAACAGGAAACAGAAAGTCCAAGAATTCATTTAAGAGTAAATCACGGTATGGACTACCTTAGTTTCTCTCAATTCGTGTTCTAGTTTTATGTTTCAAGGCAGTTTCTTCCCCTTTTGCAATCTTTTAATACAGTCAATTATTCAAGGGCATAACTTATACAATTAACCCAGCAGTAGGTCTTCATTTCTCTTGGACTCTATGGCATTTGTTGAACTTCTTGTGTCTGGATCCCCTACTTTTCCCTTCCTAACTTGTTTTAGAGTATTACAGTAGGACAAACACGCAAATCTTTGCCCTGCACTGATTGCCCGATCCCTGTGTTGTACGTTGTGTAGATTAGTGTAATGTGTAGTCGCAGTAATTTCTTTGTGTAGATTGGTGGTACTGCTCCATATAGGGATTACGATGGGCCCCACATTAATATGGAATCTGTTGTGATTCCCTGAACAGGGGTGGGGATAGGGGACAAATTTCCCCTATAGGTGCAGGGGTGGGGCCATTTTGTCCCCATGGGGAATTCGAGAACGGGATGGAAATATACATTCCCTGCCCTATAAAAATCAATTTGGCCCTTGATATTTTATCTTTTGATGTGCACTGATGTCACCTAAACTATCAGTGCCCAATTTCCTCCACTGTTTGATCTAAAATCTACAAGTGTTGGGCTTTGAACCATCAACCCCAATCATTCTCAGATAAAACGTGGAAATTTGCCATCACCATCCCGAAATTCTTGGCTGTCATGGTAAATTATTGAGTTGTAGTGGTCATTGAAAAATGAATGGCATGACAAAGATTGGAAATGTTGCACATTCTTTCTTAATGTCCTTGGTCCAAAAGTTGGAAAAAAAATTTCGTGGTTGTTTCAAGTGTTCTGACTTGGTTAGTAGTTACTGTTGTTTGGAGATAAGAGAATAGGATAAGATGCTCACCTTTCACATTTTTCTTTTCCAGGTACAAGCGCAGGTAGCACTTTTCAAGCCTGTGATCCAATTTTGTTGTGATTTATCTGCGATTAGAATTTTTCAATATTTAATGTAATTTAGCACGTCGTTTTTGATTCAGCTATGTACTAGCCGATCGAAATATGTATTGTTTAGTATGGATGAAAAATCTAGTGGAATTAAATTCAATTTCTCTGTTGCCGTATGTTTGCTTCTAATTAGTGATGAAATGGAGTCTTGCTCGTTAATAGTTTGCCCGATGGCAATGACAGCTAATCGCCAAATTAGTACAAAAGGAATTCCATTGGAGAACAAACCTAGTCAGGGATAGGCAAAAGCTTTTTGGGAAATTTATTAATTTGGCGTTTGAAAAGATTTTTGTACGATTATTTGCCGCCTAGATTTGATCTATGCAGCTCTTTTCCAACTAAGTTTTCCTACTAACAGTTCACTGTGATAGTGGGGGTGTAGATAGATGTTAGATGTACGTTGATTGCATTGCACGGATGTATTGACGATAAGGTAAGCAGCAGCCCATATTATTGGGGCAAATTATATGCAGTATATAAAGAATGCATAGCACATGGTAAACCACAGGACGATGGAATAAGTAATGGGCGAGTGAATCAATAACTAGAGGAATTACTGGTGGCCTAAGTCCTAACATTATCACACATACAAATTGTCTGCAACTTTCAACGCTTGAGAGTTTGCTCCCTTCTGCACGAAAACGATGCCTCACGATGGAATAACTGAGTCAATGAATAAACTACACTGGTGGCCTAAGACATTATTTTCTTCAATTTTAACTGTGGAGTGCTTGCTCTTCTTTTTGCTCAGGAAAAAAGTGGAGCCAGTAACAACATAATCGCGCATTGGGAAATTGTAGGGAAGCAGGCGATTTAACAACATCTTCACGTTATCTGTATAAGAGTGTTGGTTAAGGTAAAGACTGAAAAGTCTTGTTCCTTTCTATTTCCCTTGTTCACCATGAACTAAAATAGTGGGGAAGCAAAACATAGATTATGATGCACATACATAATAATCCAAAAGCCACAATCAGATCCTTTAAATTCCTGTGCTATGTAAGGAAAGATGAGTTACAGCTGCATGTACGAAGTTCCTATGTTTGTTGCTATGGCCTTCGATGTAACACTAACACAGTCGAGAAAGAAAACAGAATAAAAAAAAAACAAGAAACTAAAACAAACAAAAAGCTAGCATATCTTTCCTCCCAGCAATTAATTTCATCAATCATACATCCATGAATCCCCCAGTTTTATTTAGTCCTAGATTATCTTTTCCCAACCCAGAGAAGGTGTATTTTCTTTATTTCTTTTTTTGTTTTGTTTTATTTTTGTTATTATTTTTCTAAAACCAAGTATTTTAAACGGCTTTGATGTGTCTCTCTATCGTGCATCACACCGTCCATTAATAAATCGGTTCAACCTCAGACTAAAATTTTGAAATAATAAAGTTGAGATATAACAGCCCGGGTAAAAATTTTGGATTTTTACCGGACTGTAAAAGTCTATTTACCGTGATTTACTGTTGAATTAATCTTGGGTAATTAATTCAAGGTAAATCGGGAGTCGTTTTTCGAAACCGAGTGTTTTCCCGCGCTCGTGATTTTCCCGCGGATTTTTCGAAACTAAGTTGGTATTTTTCGGTTTTCGGAATTTCTCGGAAAATCACACCGGAAAATAACTAAGGAGGTATCAGTTATTTTCTGGTCCGGATCGGACTTGCCCGTAATGAGGACGATTTATATTATTTGATCTCACATGTTAAATAGTAAAATCACAAGTTTAACAGTAAAAATTCGGTTTATAAAAGAAGAAGCAGAACTAAGGCAGAAGAGAAGGAGAAGAGAAGAAAAAAAAAAGAAAAGAGAGAAAAGAAAAAGAGAGAAAAAGAAAAAGAGAGANGATGAGTTGTTCATTGTACAGGTTGATGCATTCCAGACAGGCTGTGACGTTTCCCTTGGACGGGCTTGGATCCATAGTTTGCATGTGTCGCATACAGTGTTAGTGAGTTTAAGTCTTCTGCTGTGCACTGTTGTTATATTTATTGGGCCAATGAGCCGGTATTGTTATTTACGATGTTTACTATTTTGGGCCGTTGGGCCGAGATATTCTTTTATACACTGTATGCTGGGCCTTGATTGGCCGGGTCGTCACAGTTTCGGCCTGTATTTACTGTGTACGGTAAATTCGGGTCGGGGCGTTTCATGAGATACTAAAATACCGGTTTTTTTAGGTAGGGTACTGATTTGTTTTAACGACTAGGTAAAATGTGTTTAACCCAAAGCAGAAACTAAACTAAGCTAAACCATCGCCGAGCGGGCAGCCCAAAACCCCTTCGCCGAAAAATTGAAGCTCCTCTTGGTCTCTCTCTTCGTCTCAGTCTCTTCAACCATGGTTGCAGGCTTCATATTCGAACCGCTAAGCGACGAAGAAGTGGAGTTATCAGAGGAAGAAGAAGAACAAGTAGAATTAGAAGAAGAAGCAGAGGACGACAAACATACAAATCGACCTAAACAATCCCCCTGGGACTTTGCCGGTTACTCCGAATCCGTCGCCGAAGAACACGCCCGCCGCAGCACCACCTCCATCGACCAAAAGATCTCCAGAGCTCTACAACAACGACAGTCCGCCCCTGTCAATAACCGATCCACCGACGATGCCTCCTCCGACTCCGAATCCGACCGACAAGTTAGTTCGCTAGCTAGCTAGCCAGCTAGTTAGTTGACTCAAATTAGTTTCTAAAAACAAAACTAAACCTAATTATTATCGACTATTTAATTCCTTTAATTTTTTTCATTTTTTTCTTCTTATAGGAAGATTATAGACCGAAAGAGGATGATGTGGTCAGTAATGTGGACGAGAGTAGTAAGCGTTCTTTGCACCGACAGAAGGAGCATCTTTCCATGCGAATTCATTTATAGGGCTCAATCTGTCCTGCCCCTTGCTTCGGGCTTGTGAGGTTTTAGGTTATACTAAGCCTACACCTATTCAGGTAAAATTACATTCCTTTTCCATGTGCTTCTTCTTTGATTTTTAGTCCTGGAGTTGCTGAACAATTGTTTTTTCTTTCTGTTTGTAGGCGGCTTGTATTCCTTTGGAACTAATGGGACATGATATTTGTGGAAGTGCTATTACTGATTCCGAAAAGGTTGTTTCTTCTTTATCGGAACTTATTTCGGTTGTTTTTCTTTATCCCAACTTCGGGTAGCTGGGAAGTGATGTTGGTTTCATGATACTTTTACAAACAGCTTGAAACACCCGTATCCTAATTTAATAAAATAAAATATTAAAAATAAAAGAAATTTACCAAAATACCCCTTTTAATTCAGGGTTTCGTAAACCAGTGCCTCGGCACACAAAACATTATCCATAAAACCTTATTAACATAGAGATGTCATAAACGATACAGAAATAAATCGGCTTCTCAAGCCATATGTCAAACCCGGCAAATCCGCCGAAACAATAAAAATATCAACAACCCAAATATAAAATCTCAGTATAAGTTCCGATGCAGCGGAAGATGTAACAACATAAAGTCATGAAAAAGAAAAATAAATATGCATGTCAGCTCTATGGATCCAACCAAGAGACAAGGCACAACTACCTGTCGAGAAATCAGCGTCTGAGCTTCGAGTCGAAAGACGAGATCAATACACTAGCTAGGGTCTGAAAAACAACGGTGGCAATAATATGAGTTGCCTACTCAGTGAGCATTAAAAGTCTAAATATACATGCAAGAGAAGTCATGCTTGTAGGGTGAGTAGGTCTACGAGCATAAGTATAGCATACAAGCAACAATCAGAATCACACACCAAACACATAGTCATCTCATAACGTTATTGTTATTATTGTTTAGTTTCAGTGTGTTTTATTATTTCGGGCCCTCTATTGTGAGTCAAGTTTCAGTAGCGTATTTGGCCAGATCCGGGCGTGAGCCCAAGTGTCGTACCTCAGAAGGGGTAGATTCCGAGGCAAAAAAACCACCGATAAACCTCGAAGTGGCCGCCGGCTCCCTGAGGGTGCGCTCAGACACACCTAACTGGTGCAAGTCTTCCAGGGCACCAACCTTCCCCTGGATAACCATGCTAAACCGCATAAAATGTCCCGAGAGGTACCCAACCCTCCCCTCGATGCTACCGGTCAACATCACAGTAGAACTGAAGTATTTTATTCTCAGTTATTCTTATACAGTTCTGTATGCCATACATTATGTTTATCCAGGGATGTGTGAAATTAATGTATTATTCTCAAACCCGGGCCTCTGGCCCATAAATCCTCACATAGTCACCAAAACATAATAACATGTTATAAATTTATAACAAAATCCTTCATGCATAATTTAGGCATGTGAAGCAAACAGGCACACAATTCCAATCACCGCATATAGCAAACATGGCAAGCAAACTAACTAACCACACCAACATGCATTCGCAAAACATATATAAAAAGACCTGTAACGTCAGCTCAATAACGATGATCCTGAGGAGCTTTCCCCGAGCTAGATCCACCAGCTCCCGAGGTGTTACTCGTGCCTGAATACCGGCACATATAAATGTCACAAAAATAGTTTAAAAGAAAAACTGTGAATGCATGCTAATGATAGGCTCAACCTAGTAAACATGACCCTAACTATCCGATTATGAAAATTCATGGTCTAGGCCCAAAAAGGTATTCTCTCACCAACAACTCCAAAGATACGGACCTAAGGTTTCGCCAGGCTTAAGCCCAACTAAGTCTTTTAACAAAGATCCCTGGCCTAAGGTCCACTTCCTTAAATCCATAAAAATCAATTATGAAATTGGGGCTTAAAGCCCGTTCCTTAAAGTCCAAAAGATGTCCATATGTTAACTGTTAGGCCTGGGTACGGTTTCCTAGTTTTCTATATATGGGCCATCCCATACCAGTAGTTGTTTGATCTTATTCTGGAAATAATTAATAGAAACCTTTTAGTTTTTTTTGGTAGTAATGGGGGATTTAAGCCCTGAACTTAGATAGAAATCAAACTAGAAATACAAGCCCTCGGAAAAGTACACCCCATATAGTCCACTTGGAAAACATCATAACATAAAGAAGGTACTGAATCAAAAATAACAAAATCAACTGAAGATAAAGAAGCATGAACAACAAGGCAATCTGCAACTCGATTGCCCTCCCGATAAGTGTGGCGGAGAACCACTTGCCAAAGAAGTTGCAATATAGAAAGGATTTCTCGCACAAGTGGCTCCCATTGGTATTCGCCTGAGACTGAAGAACTTGCAGCAAAGATAGGGAGTCCAGCTCCAAGACAAGTAGCCTGAGACCCCGAGTCCAAGCCAATCTCAACCCCAGCAAGACAGCCCACAACTTTGCCTTGAAAGCAAAGCACCAGCCAACGGACGACGAAAAGCCAAAGGACCAGCGCCCCTAATCATCCCGGCATACTTCCCCAGCTCTAGCGAACCCCGGATTGACCCGACAAGCTCCATTAGTATTGAGTTTAACCCAGGAAGCAGACGGGCGGCACTAGGAAATGGACGTTAACACCTACGGTAAAGGTTCCGGACGCTGAGAAAGATAGACATGGTAGACTTCCTGTGCACATGAGATAATGGAATGTATATCATATAAGCTAATGCTTTGGCGCCCAAAAATCCAAGCATTACGCTAAGACCAAATTTTCCACAAACTGACACAAAAAAGTATACGCTAAGGAATTCCCTACACATCCTTCCAGTCCGCGGCAAGGTTGGAGCGCAACCATTCCTACAGAGACCCCCGAAAGAAATCACCCCTCTTGTGTGGAGGAACCAACTTAAACCAAACCCACTTAGCTCGCCAGCAAGCCCACAAGCCCGCAACACATGCAAAGAATTTTCCGCCATGCCACAGCAGGCAGAACAGCAAGGCGAGTCAGTAATGTGTCACTGATGGCGGGAGCTGTTTGTGAGTAACTTATCGTAGGCAACTAACCAGAGAAAGGACCGGATTCTCTGTGGTCCACACCATTGCCATACTTGTTTCCATAAAATATTCTCTCCACTCCATGTGCCCTTAACTAGCAACCAATATGCCGATTTAGCAGTAAATTCGTTAGAAGCCGACCATCCCCAACAACAAGAATCACCTTGGGTCCCTGTAAGAGGTAGCATAGAAGTTACCTTGAGTGAGATCTCACTCGGTAAGAGGGTGCAAAAGAGGGACCAATTCCAACCCCCTGACGGGGAGAAACCTTTTAATTTTATATAATTGTTATGAATAATTTGTTAAAATGGAAGAAAATTAGATAGAGGATGAAGAAGGAGAAGTAGCAGGGAAGGAAGAAACCGAGCTCAGTATTTTTTGCTCGTCCAATTTTCATTTATCAGGTAATGTATATATATACAAGATGGAGTAGGTGGAATAGTGTCACGCACAGTGACATCCACTTTTAACATGTTTTATAACACTCCCCCTTGGACGTCACTGTGTATTGGGTAGAATATGCTTCGAGATAAACTGCCTCATTAAAAAGCTTACCAAGAAAACCCCAGTGGGATAAAAACTTGGTAAAGGAGAAAAGAGTGCTGTGCGTATTCTACTCCCCCTCATTTTGGCCTCTCTAGATTTCTTGATGTCGTTGCATGCCAATTGTCCTTGTCAATTTTTGATGACATTTGGTGACAGATGCCATGTCCGTTCTCTTTTGATACAGCACTACTTTAATTGGATAGCGTTGGCAGCATTATCTTCATAATTTATTGTTGGAGCATCTTCCTTGCCATCTTGCTTTTGTAGTCCCGATGATATAGCAATATCATGTGTAAAGTCATAGCAGATGTCCGTCTGTGCTTTTATGGATCAAATAAAAGACCTACATCTGCAAAGACCAACTATATTCACTTCGGGTTTACAGGATTACACATTTGTTATTCCCCGAAGATAAGAGCAAATTCATATCTTGTCAATAGGCTTAAGTCAAAAGCTTCAGGCTTTATTTTCTTAGCAATGCATATTGCACTTCAACCAGGGTACTCTAGGACCAATCTAATGGCACGGTATTTGGAAGCTTCTTCGGGAGTTCCAATCATAAATGAGTTTATCCATACTCAAAATGATTTAAACTCAGTTCAATTTTTGTAATTTCCCGGGAATTAGTTGCTTCAGGCAACTTGGATCCTTCAGGGATCTTCATGTATATTTCACAACTTATGGATCCATAGTAGGCTGTAAAAGCATTCATTAGATGCATTTCTAATTCTTTTCATATAATGTCAGACTTATCAAAATAATTGCATCCACCACAGGGGAGTGTATCTCCTCATAATTAAAAATAAGGTCGTTCGGGTAAAACCTTGTGCAACCATGCTTTATATCTCATTATATTTTCCGCACAAATACCCATTTACCGACCGATTAAATTTTACACCATCTGGTGTACGAACTGCAGGTCCAAAAAATGATGCGAGTCTAACACAACCTTTAATTATATCTCATATATTTTGGCCAATCATACTGCGCCTACATTCGCCAAATGTAGGTTCATGATCCTCATTTTATTACGCGCTATATTATAAATAAAACAAATATTCCGTCGACGGTTATTTCACGTCGGTTCCATCTTATTCCTGACACTGTAATTGAGATCTCATCATTTTCAATTTATTTCAGGTACCTGAGTTACTTCTGGAACTTTATTAATTGTGTCAGGGACCTCTTCTGGAGGATTTTTCCTCTTCTTGAGGACTTTTAATTCAAACCTCTACTGGAGGCCATATTTTCTTACTGGGCCATCTTATCACATTTGCTCCTTTTTCTCTATTGAGAATTTCTTTTCTTTTTTTTTTTTAGAACCGAGTATAAACTGTAGATTCATTTGCATACTTATATTGTTCTTCAGGAATATCAATTTAAACAGGAGCATTTGCAGCTGGTATATGGTCACACTTAATTTAAATGTGTCTGGCAATTACATATCAATTTTTCTGCAAATGAATCATCTTTTTTTGATTATATGAGGATCATCATTCATATATATAATGCATTTCAACAATCTTGAATCTTGATCCATCTGCTTCTTTCCCCCCCTTATGTTGAGTAAACTCTATCATTAAAATAACATACCCAACATACACAACATATATTCCCAATCTTCTTTAAGGACCAACAAAATAATGCTGTGGTGGAGCATTTTTATACTATATAATCGATGGTCCGAAGATGGGAGATACTAAGTATGTGACCATTAATCAATTAAAGGGGAGATCTTATCATGTTGGCTTGATGCACTCAAGTGTTGTTGCATATAAAATACCATTTTCTCAAATAGTGATATTTTATCAATAGTCCTGCAATCAATTGTCAATATGGCCCAAATCTGTTTGGGTTTATTTCCAATGATATACATTATCCATTGAAGAAACATACCAGCATTATCTACACATATAGTCTAATAACATAAGTAGGGATATGTACCCGCAAGTGGCCAAATTATTAAATCAGTGCGCACAATGCCAACTTGCGTTACACAATGGACCATCTAGTCGTTGCATCGTAAAAATTACCTAGATGGTCAACACGGCGGAGTTATTGGTCCGCGTACATATCCCTGGATTATTGCCAAAACTTGCTGGTGATTCCAGGCCAATCTCATCTTAGAAAGGCCATATAATTAATTTCGCAGCACACAAATACGTGGAAATTCATTGATTGTAAAACTTCTGATTTTTCAATGAATGACCCAATAAATTTTGTGCATCATTATTGACCTGGGATGGCCCAACCAGTCATGCCAAACAATAAGTCCATGTACCAACTTCAAGTTGGTGCCAGCTTCAGACTGCTATTTATGTGCCAGCTTTAGGCTGGATAACTTAGAAAAATTATTTACCAGCATCTAGCTGGTCCATACTAGCTATAAATTACATATCTATCAGCCAACTTCTAGTTGGTCTCAGCTTCAGGCTGTATAAACTTGTGTATTTAAATACTTAAAATTTCTAGCTTCAGGCTAGAGCATTTCAGCTTCTGGCTTGATATGTTGAGTTTCGGTTACTCAACTGCTAGCTTCAGGCTAGCTATATATATGCCAATTTTAGGCTTATTTCTGACACTCATGTCAAAAAGATCAGAATTATTGGACAATAATTAAAGTAGTGGCAAACTTTTCTAAAAGCAAAACCTCGAAGATTGAAAAATTTTGGAGTTTACTGACAAATAATGCAAAGCTTTAATTACCGAAAAATCTTTTGGATCTTTTCGGAGACAGAAGAAGGGTCCACAATTGAAAAACTAACACCTAGCTGTCTGATCTCAGACTATAAGAAGGGGAGGCGGTTGAGACAGGAAGATGCAGAAAACTCAGAAAATCAACAAGACAAGAAAAATGCCTTCCCCAGCTACTGTTTTCTTTGTTGAGGGTGCCTCTCTAGGATGAAGAAATAGGTTAGCTTATAGCATGGTGAATGAGCAGCAAGAGGAATTACCGAATGATCTGGCGAGAATTCCTCGTTTAGTGTTTGTTGATGAACTATATTCATCTAGGTTCTTTGTAACTCCTATGGAAGAAACATTCTTCCTAGAGGACCAAAGCAATTTAAGGGCTTCCTTTTATGGCTCGGCTAATTCTATTATGTTTTTCATATCTAATAGACTGCAGGATTTTCAGCTAGAGCCTTTATGTCAAATTTTAAATCAAAGCAGTTATTATCAGGTTTCCATGATGGCTCGGAGCGTCCCAAGGGTGGCTAGGTTACCACCTACATGGCCTAAGGTACGACTTTTACTGTGGAATTGCAGGGGTGCAGCAAGAAGGTCTCAAGACTTTGTGCGTACCTTAAGGGATCTGAAGAATCAGTACAAGCCTAACATGGTACTGATTACTGAGACTTTGTGGCAAGCAGGAGAGAATCATGGTGTGATTCCACTTCTTTTTCCTCCAACGAATCGGTTTGAGATACCTGGAGAAAACAACATGGGTGGTATGTGGTTCTCCTAGAACGATAGTGTTAGGGTCAATATTAATGATGAGGCTCAGAGTTTCAGGGTTAATGTTGTACCCAACCGTTAAATAATTTCATTCAGCTTTATGTATGAGAACAATTCCTCTATGTGGATGTTCTCAAGTAATGATCCCTTCTGTAATAATAATATGTATGTTTTCCTTGCCTTTTGTCATAATCTTCAGGATCATAATAGTTGGAATAATTTCTTCCATATCCTTTGCAACAGGCACTATACTGTCTCATTCACTTCAAGGAATGGAGCAGAATCAATTTAATGGGATCCATAACAAAACAATTTGTTTAATTGCTGTAAACAAGAAAATTTTATATTCTTCAGGAGTTTATGCTCTTCAGGAGCGTATGCATATGATCTTCTAGAACATAGTTACATTTGTATTCTTTATGTATGCAACAGTATTCACATACAATTTTTCTCTCCCCCTTGAATGCTGTTGCATTTTTGGGTAGGTGAAATATTGCTCGTCAGGAGCACATTAAAAAAAACCCATGCTCTTCTGGAGCGGATTAGTTTACTTTTATATGGATAATTTCCGTTTATTAATTTTGGAATATATCATTGCATTGTCTTCAGGACAAATGCCCGGGTCATTATTCGAGAAACGACAAATCCATGTACATATAAAAAGAATTAGACAGCAATAAAGATAAACATAAGGTAATAAATATAACAAAAGTAATAAAACTAAACATAAAAATTAAAATAATCAATATATGTCAAACTTGCACCTTCTGGGTAAGCAAGAATAATATTTCAATATCATGGTCGTTATCTTGACCAATTGTGGTATTATCAACATTACATTTGTCCTTCAGGGACACACATTTGCTTCAAGTACGTACACTTGTAATTAAATTTCGTGAGAGTAACCATCTTCTGGTGGTCAGTCAATGTCCAACTTCTGGTGGTCATATAAAGATTTGCAGGACCTTTTGGCAGTAAGACTTCCGGTCTTTGGTGCATTTTTGAGTCTTCTGGACTCTTTCATTTAGTGTTCCAAACTATTTAATGCCCATGATAAATTTCTTCCAGAAATTTTGAGGGTCCAAAATTAAATAACATAAATAAAAGACTTAATTAAAATAAATAAACAGGGGCCTTTTGTTAATTACCCCAATATAAATGACAGAAAATTAAAACTGATGGGCCTTGTATGAGCCCAAGCAAAACATAAAGAAAATTAAAAACAAGAAATATAAATACAGTGGGCCTTTTAATAGCCCAATCAGAATGTAAATTAAAGCAAGAAAATAAATATAATGGGCCTTTTCATAGCCCAATAACCAAAAAAAAAAAATTAAAAGCAATGGGCCTTTTATGAGCCCATTTGTAAAAAAAACGGCTTAGCCGACCAACAAATGAAACAAGGCGGCTTAGCAGGCCAACAAATAGTTAAGGCGGCTTAGCCGACCAACAAATAGATAAGGCGGCTTAGCCAGCCAATATTGAATACTATAATAGAGGATATGCTTACTCGATAAATCTTTCAGCAATAATATATATAATATATCATACTAGTATCCGATTATTATTCCGGTTTATATATCTTTTTTTTTTAATTTTGTTTTCCCAATTTTTCTTTTCCCAAATAATGATCATAATGTATATATATATTATGTATATATATTTTTTTCCAGATTTTTTTTTCTTTTTTTTTTTAAAAAAGAATCCAGACTGGGCCCAAGGCAAGCCCAAAACCAAGCCCAGGTGCCAAGGCTGAGCCCAGGCCAAGGCAGAGTCCAAGCCCGCGCCGAGGCCCGTGCCCAAAACCCATCAGCCCAGGTCCAATGTCAGCCCACGAAAACTGGGTCAAAACCCGACCCAGCTGCCACATCCGGGTCAGCCTCGACCCGAGGTTCTGCTCACCTCGGGTTGCAGGCGGCGACTGCGGCTGGGTGGCAAGCGAGAGGCGGCGCGCGAGGACGACGAGGTAGCAAAGAGGTGCGGCGGCAGGCGGCGTTGGTCTGCAGCAGGCGGCGGTGCGAGCAAGCACACGACCCGACCGCGATCCGCCCGGGTCGAATTCATCCGGCAAGTCAGGTTGCAGGTGGCGGCGCAAGGCGGGCGACGAGGATGACGAGGCACGCGGCAGGAGACGGCGGCGACGGCACTGGTGACGGGAGGAGGCGTGGCAGCTGGCGGCTGCCGGTGCACATGAGGAGGAAGAGCCGACCCGTCGAGGCTTGCTGGGTCATAAGTGTGGCCGTCGGGTTTGCTCATCCTGGCGGCGCGTCCAGCGGCGGCTGAGGACGGGGAAGGTGTCGGTCGGTCGGCGACGGCGAGGGGAAGGCAGTGGTGGTGGCGGTGAGGCGGGAAGCTGGCCGGAACGCTTCCTGATGAACAGTAAACGAGGGTGGCAGACACTGTATTTTCTTCCCAGTTTTCCAGTTTTCTTCCAGTTCTTTCTTTCTTGTTTTCATTGGTTTTTCTGCCTAGTTTTCTTCCTCCCCGGGTAGATGCTCATCGTGCTGATAATGTGTTATGAATAATTTGTTAAAATGGAAGAAAATTGGATAGAGGATGAAGAAGGAGAAATAGCAGGGAAGGAAGAAACCGAGCTCAGTATTTTTTGCTCGTCCAATTTTCATTTATCAGATAATGTATATATATACAAGATGGGGTAGGTGGAATAGTGTCACGCAGAGTGACATCCACTTTTAACATGTTTTATAACAATAATAACTTTTGTAACATTTAATTTTGTTTATTCTGCGTTAAATGAAAAGCTTCCCTCCATAAAAAAAAATGAAAATCTTCCCAGAATTTAAGAGCTTCCAAAAGAGCCCGTCCGTGTAATTGACTTCAGCTTGAATTGGAATACCATTACTGTTCCATTCAATATATTACTTTTAAAACTTGTACAAGAAAGAGCAAGTTGCGATTTCAATATTTTGACGGAATTCGGTATGTCACATGTTAATGCACAATTGGTGCGGGAGAGCAAAAGTCCCCTCCTACTCCTAGTACAAATTTATGAGCGTGATTATTCTTCTAACAACAATGTCAGTATGGCACAGGTTCACCATTTAAGCCTATATGATTGTCCTATGATGATTGACTCCTGACAATGTTTAATTTATGACATATGTACTCATTGCCACAGAATTGTAACTCAAGACTATTAAGGCCTCCGTCAAAAAAAGACTTTTATAATTAAGGCCGTTTGGATTAAAATGGTCTCCAACTCAAGTCAATAATGACCCTATTGGTTTGGTAATGCAATGATTTATGACACTACTGTTTGGGGAAACGATTACCTGCTGCTAACTAGGGTTACCATTTCAGCCACTTCAAAAGCTAGTCTTTGGAAGCAAGTATATATAGCAGATTACTACCATAGCGAAACACAAAAGGTAAATGGATATGTTATAAACGGTAACTATGGTATATATGCGATTCAGTTTCTGAGGGTGACTACAATTAGACCGAAAGAGGCTGACCAAATTATTGCAGAAGGCTACTGTATTTTCTCTACCAATTCCCAAGATGGATTATTGTTAATAGGCATTAAAAAAATAAACCAAATATCTTCGAGGAGAGCTTGCCAAGCAAGGCAGGATATCTCATTAATTAATAGTTTTTAAGGACAATACTATACTTCCCTTCAACTAAAACAAACCACATTGAGTTACCTGCCCATAAAACCGTGGTTTTACCATCAGAGTAGGCAATAAATAAGGAGTGTATATAGAAAAGACAATATCACAATCAAATTTTTCCTAAATAGCAGCACAGTTAGAAAAGATCACAATAAAGAAAAAGATTTTAGCAAGACAAAGAAAGAATAACACAATATGGGGGGTGTAGCCGCCTTGGTTATTACAAAAGAACACAAGCACACACAAAAATCCTCTTCCTCCGAAGAATCTTCTCTTCCTCACAAATCTTACCAACCTCTCTCCTTTCCCCACAATCTATCCATCGATACTTTTATTTGCTCTCCCAAACTTTTTTTTCTAAAAAACCAGCCTAACAATGGCTGCAGCCATTTGCCCCTAAATCACCCCGAAAGCTTATTAGACACAAAAGAACCCACCTTTCCCATAATAGGACAGGATGGCCTCCTCCACTCTCTGTTTCGTCCTTGGCCTCCTGTCTTTCTTCCTGTCATCCACCGCCGCACCGTCATCGTCATCGTCCTCCTCCTCCTCCTCCTCCAATGGCAATATCCGCCTTGGAATCATCCGGAAACCTTCCCCCGACGTCCCCGTCTTCAGGGAAGCCCCGGCTTTTCGCAACGGGGATTCCTGCGGGGCCGACAGGATCCACATTGTTATGACCCTTGATGCCAATTACCTGAGGGGAACCATGGCTGCAGTCTTATCCATCCTACAGCACTCCACCTGCCCGGAAAACGTAGAATTCCACTTCCTGTGGGCGCATTACGAGCCCGATGTGATGTCCAATATCAAATCCACCTTCCCTTACCTAAACTTCAAGGTCTACAGGTTTGACTCTAACCGCGTCAGGGGGAAGATATCCAAGTCCATACGTCAGGCACTAGACCAGCCATTGAACTACGCGAGGATTTACCTTGCAGATATCATCCCATCCGATGTGAAGCGGGTTATATACTTGGACTCGGATCTTGTGGTGGTCGATGATATAGCGAAACTATGGGACGTTGATTTGGAAGACAAGGTTCTTGCTGCCCCGGAATATTGCCATGCAAATTTCACAAAGTACTTCACAGACTTGTTCTGGGCTGATCCTGCTCTGGCCAGCACATTCAAAGGGAGGAGGCCATGTTATTTTAACACGGGGGTTATGGTTGTGGATGTGGATAAGTGGAGGCAAGGAGGGTACACGAGGAAAGTTGAGGAGTGGATGGCGGTGCAAAAGCAGAGGAGGATATACCATCTGGGGTCTTTGCCACCTTTTCTATTGGTTTTGGCGGGGAACATAAAAGGGGTCGATCATAGGTGGAACCAACATGGGTTAGGGGGTGATAATCTTGAAGGCAAGTGTAGGAGTTTGCACCCTGGGCCTATTAGTTTGCTCCATTGGAGTGGGAAAGGGAAGCCATGGTTGAGGCTCGACTCGAGGAAGCCATGCATTGTGGATCATCTTTGGGCTCCTTATGATCTCTACCGCTCCTCTGTGCATTTCTTGGAAGAATGAGCAGGAGATGGGTGGGATTTTGAATTGGAGTTTCTGGAGCCTGGGTTGGTGGTGGAAAGGAATGGAGTAATTAAGAAGGTGACAGTGGTGGTGTAGGAAAATCAAAAAAAAAAAAATTGTATAAAAGAAGAAAAATTGAAAAGCAAAAGACCAAAAAAAAGAAAAAAAAAAAGAAGAAAGAGAGAGAGAGAGATAGAGAGGAAGAAGTATTCTTTGAGACTTTTGGGGTGAGGAAAAACGAGTGTTCTTTCAGAATGTTTCAAATTTTTCTTTTGGTTCACAAAATTTACAAAAAAATTGATCAAAAAGCATTTCATTAACTCGTGCATTTCTCTTTCCCATTTTGTCATTTATTTTACGTGTCAGGGGATTCCTTTTTTAAAAAAATAAAAAATTTCTTTGCCAAGCCAAAAAAAGGTCTGCAGAACGGCGAGATGATTTAATATAAGGACCACCCTTCTTACATTTTACTCAAAAAAATACAGGGATGGAGGAGGCTTGCAGTTACTTTGGTTCTAATCCTGCTCACTAGAAAAAAAAGGTCTATTACCTGATTCTAGTACAATATATAAGGAAGGCAGCATGAGGAGGTAATTACAAGTCAATTAGGGTTAATGGTTGTCCTCTGTTGAAAATAGTCAGCTGTTAATCGTATAGGCCTGTAAGATATTTTGATCATGCCCCTCTGCCCAACTTCTCTATATTTTTTTGGACCTGGAATCAGCAAAACCATGTAATGTTCATTCTCCTAATTCCTCAAATATAATTTCGGGAATTTCATCCCTTTATTGTAGTCTTTTCTTTTTTTTGCTTTTGTTTCATTTGGTTTCCGCTGGTGCTTAATTGGCAGACTAAATCTTCATTACGGGTAAGATTAAATATAACGAATTCAGGGATATGCTATCTAATATCTCTAGACTGGATTGTATGAGGGGCGTTGCAGGGTCACACTAAAAACTTTAGCCCAGGCCAAATTCCAGGCCAAACCTGAAAGAGAGATCCGACGACATACAATCCTTCTTGAGAATGAATATATTCCTTCTCTCATCATTTTTCAACAAAAGGCAAAGTGGCTAATCAAATACAGAATTGTCACTTTTCAAAAGAATTCTCATCTAGACCATTATTCAACAGCAATTACGAGAGAGGGAGAGAGAGAGAAAAAAAAAAAAAAAGACACACCATTTCGATGATTTCAACGATGGCATGGTACAAATTATAAGATAATGATTGCCTGCTCTGCCACCACATAGATGATTAAGCCTTTTTTGGTTCCCCTCCACTGTTTAATAAGCCCATGGCCTTCTTCTTCCTCCTGATGAATGCATCTGATTTTTCATTTATATTCGAAGCCACACTTATGAGATGTCTCGGAAATGAATACTTCACTTTGTCGTCCTCATGATGATCAGCTGCAGGCACAGTAGATTTCTCACTTGATACCTGCACATTCTTGCCTTTCTTCTTGGCCCTGTCTTCCTCCCCAACAATATTTGAGCCTTTTCCTTGGGCCAAATTGGGTTGTCTTTCTTGTGCGCCTTTACTAGTCCTTCTTGGACCAGCTATTTCTGCTGCTTCAGCTGGAATGCTACCCTTAACGCTACCATTCATTTGAACTCCGGCCTTGCCATCAGGTTGATGATGATGCCTCTTAAGCGGGCCGGATTCTGATAAGGAGATGGGAATATTATAAGGTTGATCACCATCTACTCTAGGCCCATCTTTCGATGCTTCGTGGACCGAAGAACCAAGCTGGTCAACCGCAGTCCAGTGCTCCAGTTCTTCTTCATCAGTTTGCTTGAAATGAACTCGAATCTCATGGCCATTTGTTGAAGAGTCCCCCACGCCATTCCTCCTCAAAGGGACATCTAGTGGCGGCACTTCCTTTGAGCCTTGACGTGCTTCTTGGCCCAAACTTATGCTCTTTAGGCCACGGCCGACGACGCTATTCATAAACAAGCTGAAGAGCTTCCGGCAGATGCCAAAGCGCTCAAACTGGCCTTCCTTTCTCTGCATGTTTTGTGCCAAAAATAATACTGCAGAGGCCAGAGAATTTAACAAGTTTGGTTATAGGGCCGAAGTGACGGGGACTTTGGTGGATTTATCCGAGCAATTGGTTAGAAGCACATAGTATTATTCTAGCCTTGGGGATTGGGGTAAGAAAAAGAAAGAACCTGAATTTGATGAAACCCTTTCTTTTTTTTTTCTATTTTTTCTATTTTTTAACTTAAAAGAGGTTGCATTTCTCTCCTTACATAGGAAGATAGAGCAAATAACAAGAATTTCATAGGCAAAGCCTGGTTGGTACCCAGCATTGCAAAAGTGAGATGGAATCCTACCTTTGCTTGAAGTTATCTTATATTCCCAAAATCCGAACAGCAAGGATCACCCCGAAACCTATAGTCTACTTGTGGGCCAGTTAAACTATGGTGGGGGACTGGGGGCATATTATTATACACAATCTTCTTATTTTTGTCTTTGCTTTTTTTTTGTCAGAAACAAATAAACTTATCATTAAATAGAAACAAAGAGTACAAGCTTGGACATGAACAACAGTTTGAAACCAGCCTATCAAATAAGAGTCCAATTATAAGAGTAAAAGGAAAACAACAACATATAATATAAACGGAAAAGTTAACAAAGTTAAGCCGATAATTATCTTCTACGGAACAGATCTGCAGGAAATTAGTAGTGATGGGTGTGGTCACAAAAGCCACGGAGGGGAATAAGATAGTGCTCTTCGCGATGAAGGGTCCTGTGAAAGACAGGATGCACCATCTAAACAACTCTCGAACCAAAAAGTTAATCCCATAGGCTGAACCCGACGGCACTTTGAATCAACGCTAATGGCCTTTGCGGAGAGAGTCCACCAGCAGAAGCCTGAAACAACGGGTTGAAGGAAACTCGAGAGCTTCCACCCGCGTACTAAATCTTCACCATACTGCTTCGCCTCGCCTTCCACTTGATGTAAATCCTCGGTGCAAGAGATGCTCGAGTGCGAATCTTGCGTCCATGACTTACATACCGAGAAGCTTGGCTTTGCCCATGGGAAGAACAAAAGAATCTTACAAGGAGAGCTAAATTTATTCTCGTACTAGGTACTCCCTCCATTTCATATTAATTGTCGTTTAAGGTTTTGACACAAAGATTAAGAAATCACTCATTAACTTTGATTCTAGTAAAAAGTATGATAAAAAGACTAAATAAATTAACCCTTTCATTAATTGTTTGTTTTTTCAATATTACTTATCTTTTTAGGTCCTATCACTAGGGGTAAATAGGAAAAAAGAAATCTGACATGCATTAGATATATCAATGCCTCAATTAATTTGAAACAAACAACAATTCTTAGAACGACAATTAAAATGAAACGGAGGGAGTAACATATATACTCGAAGCAGAATAATATGGTCTCTCTTTGTTGTATACTATACACTCCATTCAAAAACACATAAAGGCGATAGCCGCATAAAGAACAGAACATATTTACCCAAGTACTGAGTGGCGTTTGTACAATACTAAAGGTGAGGTCGGTCACCACAAAATGCAATCGATCGATATCACACCAAACATATCACACAACCCAAGTCCATTAAAGTGCAGCCCACTGCCCTAAGCCCGTTAAAGGTTATTATTATAACAACCCAACAAATCACCGACATTGGGTTAAGTGTTCAACCGGTTCAACGTCAAACCGGTGAGAAATTGACCACTCAACATCTGGTGCGCAGTTTACTCTTCCCATCTCTTGCTTGCTTCGCTTCTCTACTCCATATTCCCTCCAGGACACACACACATATCCATTTTCTCCTACTTTTCCAAAAGTTTCCATCTTTTTAACAAATGGATTTCTTCAAATCAGTATTCGCAGACGAGCCCGAACGCGAGTCCAGATCCCCCTCTACCGAATCCGAACCCGATGACCAGGATCCAGCCTCCTCATCAGAGCAGCAACCAAATCCAGAGCCGACCGAAGCAGCTCCCGCCGGAGCCTGGAGCTTCGGCGGTCTAATCCGAACCCTAACCACCAAATCCGAATCCGTGATCGAAACCTACCGGCGAGACCTCCAGGAATTCGGGTCGGGTCTCAAGAAAGAGATCGAAGTCGCCCAGGGATCGCTCGGGAACGTGAGCCACGCCATCGACGAGCTCGGGAGCTCCGTCTTGAAAGGCACGGCCCAGATCATCTCCCACGGGAAGGAGGCGATCCTGGCCGCCGATCAGGAATCCGATTCGTCCGATAATAACGCCGCCAGCACCCAGCGGAGCTTGGGTTCGAAGCAGTACAGCCGTTTCGAGGCTCAGGTGCGCGTGATCCAGGGGGATCCGGCGACGTATTGCGACGAGGCGGAGGATGTGGAGGATTACAGGAAGTGGAAGTCGGGGTTTGTGGTGGAGAGCAGGGAGGAGCTAGAGAGGTTGTTGGCGGAGAATGGCGCGATGGAGAGCGTGTACGAGAAGGTTGTTCCGGGGAATGTTGATGAGGAGACGTTTTGGTGTAGGTATTTCTATAAGGTTTATAAGCTCAAGCAAGCCGAGGAGGTGAGGGCTAGTCTTGTGAAGCGAGCCATTTCGAGTGAAGATGAGGACCTGAGCTGGGATGTAGACGATGATGAGGGGGAGGATGAGAGTAAAGAGAAGGAAAAAGAAAAGGAGAAAAAGGAGGAGGAGAAGGAGAAAGAGGTGGTGGGTAGTGTGGATTCTAGTGAAGAGTCCAAGCAAAATGTAAAGAATAGTGAAAGCGAGGAGAAGGGTGGGAGTGAGAGTGGACAAATTGGTGATGCGAAGGGAGAGGAGGAAGTGAAGAGAGTTGAGGAATCGAGCTGTGGAAACAATGCAGTGGATGAGAAGGTGGGTTTGGAGAAGAATGAGGGAGAAGGCAAGGTTGTGTCAAAGTTGGATGGGAAAGTGGGTGGGGAAGGGAAAGGGGATAATGGAGGGTCGAGTAAAGATAGTGAATTTTCGGTTGTTTCGAGCCGTTCCGCTAGTCCGGAGGTGGAGGAAGAGGAGGATCTTGGGTGGGATGAGATTGAGGATTTGAGTAGTATTGATGAGAAGAAAGTGAGTCACAGTGGTGGAAGTCCAAACAAGGTGGATTTACGGAAGCGGCTGAGTGCCGCAGAGGAAGAGGAGGATTTGAGCTGGGATATTGAGGATGATGACGAGCCAGTTAAGTCTTAAAGGTAGTTAACATGAAGTACGAGCATTTGTTCTGGGAACATTTTATGTGTTTGCTGCTCCTCTTCCAAGCTTGTTTATGCGAAGCATTATATTGGTCGAGGAATATGATTTTTCTTCTTTATTCTTCTTTGGTCGTTTAAAGTTCAATTTGCATATATTGTCTGTGATTATATGTATCTTAATCCTAAAGTTGAAGGTACCATGTTTATGGTAGTGCATTACGTTTTGGCCACATTTCCTGTATAGAGTATGAATCCTTCAAAACAGTGTCCTTGCTTTTAGTATTGAACTTGCGCTGCTGCAGCCATAACAACCTTTGGCATTTGCATTTCTTAGTCATTCTCGACACTGGCTGCTTCTGGTGCCACTCGTTTGTGGCTTGGTTCATAATATGATTTGCAAATATGTGAATGATGACAGGAAATTTGTTATTCCAGGTCATGGTCAAACAACCATTTAGTGGAAGCGTTAGGGGAAGCTATTTCCATTTATTAACGTCAAACTTATCGTAATTCCTTCCCGCTCTCTCCTCTTATTCTGTTTACATACGAAGAATATTTATGTGCTGCTGGAAACAGAACTTCTGAAATCAAATCATTGTTGCAAATCTACCAATACTGGCAATGAGAAGTTGATTGATGCCCTGAGGATGAACTACCCAGCCTACACCTTCAATTCTGCTCAAGTTTTCTTGGTTATACAATACTAGCTACCGTTAGTGGCTTCCCTGGGAGAGAAAAGGATGTGAGGATGGACTCACTCCACTGGCGAAAACAAATTCCATTGCTCACGGATAACTGTGCTTCCGGATGGGCAGGAGTACAGCCAGGGAGAATGATGGGAGATGGTTTCAGTTGTATAATAATAGCAGACATTCATTATAAGCACTAATGACCGTAAAGTCTTTTACTCTCCACTCTATTTAAACTGTTATAATCGTTACTCAATGCGACCTCCAATCAGAAGTTTGGCATAACAATTCTAGGAGACATTCGTTAGGATGCATTGAAAGTGGCTGCACGTGATTGAAAAGAAATCGTTGCAATCTCTATTCATTTTCTCTCGTCTTCATTGCAGTCTATTATGGCATCCACGAAATTGACTGCCATATTGTTTTGATCCTGGCAATTAAATGGACTGTGAGGTGATCAAAATTTGACAACACAAAGATGCGCTTGGCCAGACGTTTCCTGTGGGGACCAAAACGTTGACAGAAGGATGCTGATTGGTCTTGGTTAAATTCCTTTTACTCCGAGACCTAATCAGAATATAGAACTTTCTGCCCACATCCTAAGGGTTCCAGCAATTGACTTTAAACTATGGGGTGACCAAGGAATTGAAGCGGCGCAGAATGGTAAAACTTCGAGTCCTTGTTTGCGACCATAGTAAAACTTCTTCCAAGGGAATTATCTAAAACATGTGATAGATAGTGATTGCAGCTTCGAAACGTTTCCGCCAAACATGTGATAGTGATTGCAGCTTGGTACGTTTTTGTTCACCCCATAGACAGGATAGTTATAAGTTTATTACAACGTTCAGGCAGTAGAATCACTGGTGGAAGAATGATCCAAGAGTTTCAGTTGGAATTTCTCCAAGCCTGCAACCTTAGGAATCCATACCATCAGTAAGAATAATAACAAAATCCAGCAAGAATGCAAATGATCTGTCTATAAGAAAGATTAAATATAATAACCTTAGTTAATACAAAATTCTGCCCTCTACGTTCTAATTCACACACTCCTCAAACTTGAAGAACAACTACCCTAGAGCCTTACACGATTGACACCAAAGAAAACTGTGCTTACCAACCACTAAAACCTAATCTTACTGAAGAGAGAAGACATCAGTTGAAACAAGTTTTAACTCTAGCAGCACTTGGGCCTTGTTTGTACAATTGAGAGCTCCTTAAGAGCAGGTGCATGTGCTTGACGCCTGCGATTCCATTTGTCCAGCCTCAGCCCCCACGGCTGCCTCAGGCTAACTTCACACCTATTTTCCTTCAACGTTGATGACTTTCTCAGCAGCAGAATCAGCTGCATGTGTTTCCACCGGAGCATTCAGAGCAAGGAGGCGTCCTTTTTGGGCACGAGGTGGCAGATGCTTTGCAGGTTTTCTTGATCCTACAGCCCAGGGCAGAAAAACTCCTGTACCACCACGGGGCATTCTTTTGGGACTCAACACCAAAGGACGCACTGGAGCTAGCATCACCACTGGCGTACGGACAACTCCCCAGTTAGGTATTGCCTCGATTGTCTCATAGCCATTCGGAGCTCCATTCGGGATTGGATATGGGCTTGGGATTGCAGGTTGCCACAAAGTCATGGCACCAGCCATGGGACTAGTCGGAGGTGATTGTACTTGAGTGGACTCTGGGCGCACCCTGAAGAATGTGATGCTGATCCTTTTGTTGGAAGATGGACACATGGCGTGCCCAGCCATGTCAGCGCTATTTCCCCTCATAACTAATATAGACCTGCAAGATTTTTTAAGCTGGTGAAAATCAAAGTGGTCTATTATTGACAGCCATCCAGTAGTGCATGGTTCTCTTGTCTAATGCAGCAAACACAATCATGTGCGATTTACATGTGTTGTCCACAAAATTTGAAGATAAAGGCGACACACTACTTCAAGGAAGAGATCATATTTTTCTTTGGGATATGCATGCAGTGAAGAACATATCCATACTTTTAGGCATACTACTCTTTCTGTGACCCTGGTCAGAGGACAACGCGTGTTTCTAACTTTTAAATCATGTCCACCCCTGAAACTTAGTTATGATAGGCAACTCAGTCTAGAATGAGAAGGTTCAAAGGTCTAATTCATGAGCTGTGAGACAGCTCATCAAGACTAGAAGGCCAAATTGAACTAGAAGCGTGTTAACTTGACTGGACAAGTCACTATATCAGGCTAGGAAAAATGCAATTACCAGAAAAACAGGTGCACATCAAAGTTGTTTATAAATTTATGATTCATGCATCCCTGAATTTCTTTAGGTTTTCTTAGTTTCAGCATCACAAGCACACTAGATAATTTGCTCTCTAACGGACAAGTAAATATACATTAAGAACAAGTTTGGATGGATACCCTTCTTTCAGTGAAAGCATGAGTGAACCTCTGTAGTTCCCTTCATTATCACTCACAAGCACACGTCCAAAAGCCATTGTTGATTCAGAGAGGACAAGAGTAGAGATTGGTTGCTCCAAATGGGGTGGCTTCAAAAATGGTTGAGAATATTCCTCCTGCATAAAAAGTATGCACATATGATTCCCACGTCCCTCTAACAAAATAAAAACTGAAAGTCTAAAACCAAGAATTAGAAAAGAAAGAAGAAGAGAGGTTTTCAAATTACACACAAAATATGCTTTATTTGAAGAATTGTAACTGAGAATCTGATGCTCCAGTAGAATGTTGACCTACCTGGTCGAAGAAATGGATGATACAACCGTTTGGTTTTTTGTATTCTGGTATCAGTTGCCACTGAACTAGGTGATCAATGACTCCTTGAAGAAGAGCTGGAATTGGTTCTATGTTACCTAACAACAACAAAACCCAATTATGAAGCTGCCGCATGATATGTGAGCCGGCACAAGTTGGGAGAACCATATTCAAAAACAAAAACTTTTAGAAAAAGAGGAAGCATGAAGGACCATTTTCCGGAACTATGAAGAGGTTTCAGTTTAAAACTGTTCAGGAAAGATATATCATACTTGACTTTTGGTCAGCAGCTTCATCTTTTATGTGGCCAAAAATTGGGACTCCGAACTGAATTAGCTCTCTCCTGTTTCCCTTCATCTGCTTGTTGAATAAAATGTATGTCTCGCCTATTTCAAAGATTAAGAAGATACAGTTAGCATTTTTATTTTTACATCCATGAAACGGGAAGAAATTGCTAAAAAATAGTCTTCCTTCCTATATCTGAAGAAAACAACAATTAGCAGCCAGTATTGAAGAGAAGATAGAAAATGATGGCAAATGTTATTAAAGAATCTAGAAGACGGTAGCAGCACGAAACTCGCTGTCCTAGAAACAATTCTGACACTATACTTTCAAAACCCAGTGAAGAATAAGAACAATAGAAGTAAAATTGACGTGGAATGAAGTAAGAAACGTCTGTTTTCTTTCAGAAACAGTGAGATCTAATTCTCAAATGCAAGGAACCCAAAGTATATGAGCACTTTAAAAATCTAGTCTCCAAAACTTGTGATAAGGAGTGCCTAACTGTAAATAAATTTGGAGGACACCAAATACAACTGTTTCAAAACTGAATGCTCCTTATAATTTGAACATACAGGGTAAACAACGGCCTGGATATTTTGATTGAAGCTAAAACAGGACTTTTCCAATTTCATCTCTAAAAACATCAGGTTAGACTAAGAATCTAGAACCAAAGCAGGAATGATGATAGAAGCAATGCAAAAGGAAAAATCACCTGAGAGTTCACCATTCTGGCCAGCTACTTGGAGTTCGTTCACGAAATCAGTCAACTTAGAGAGTTCAGAATCAGTGAATACATCCTCATACAACTTTAAACCTTTCACAACATTCACCTGCCAGTTTTAATATCTCTCAATCAATAACAGCCGGCCGCAATTTTTTTTAATAGCTATGCTATTGGGATGGCAACTCTGAAAATTTCCATCTTCTCTAAGGAAAGAATGTTTTAAAATTTCGAAAGAAAGAACTCGCCGTATGTCCTTTCATTTGCTCCTTAGCTGTGAAACCTTTTGTCAACTTGATTTGATTAGGACGCTCATTGCATTCTTCATGGTTGGAACAGATATCAATATCCTCACTGTTAGGCCGCACTTCATGAGATCCTGTATTCCCAGCAGAAGACATGAAACGGCACCAAATTAAGATGTCAGCTATAATGATGAATCAAAATAACAAACAAAATTCAAGCGACAGGAACTGTGCCTATCCATTGAAGTATCAACATTTGGTTTCCATACATTCAAGCGACTAGTTTCATTTCTTGTAGAAATATTGGAAAAGGATTGTCCTAAAAAGATAATGCTTGGGCCTGCCTATTCATTTCATGAAGTAAATCCGTAAACAGGATTGGGAAAATGCATTCACCATGATTAAATGCTACAACTAAATTAAATAAGCGAATTCAAACAGTAAATATCCCAAGCAATTATTGTAATATTCCTTACTATCTGCGAATCTAAATTTATTGGATGGGCGGGGAGATGGACTAACAGTAAATGGCCCCTCACTCTTTCATCAGGGTAGTTTTAGTTTTTTTTCTTCAACAACCGCAGATTTTACCAGTGAAATTTATCTCGATGATGTATTTTTATATATATTTTTTCTTTCGAACAAATCAATAAAAGAGCGACGTTAAGTTCCTGTGAATCCCTGACGAAGCTACGTGGAATGTTTCATCATCCACCACCACCACCTCACTATTAGAGATTTCACATTCCACAACGGTGGGCGCGAACCATGTGATTCTTTTGAAGTCACCAGCTACCCTCTCCCCCATTTTTTTAATCTAATTTTCTTTTCCTTCTAGTACTATACTGGCGATTGGACAATTATGGTTGGGCTTTTAGGACAAAATTGTCACTGTCCCAAAAGAACCATACCACATGAGTCATGGCACCACATAATCAAAACAAATCAAATTATTTCACCAGAAAAAAAGCAACCAAAAAGAAGAAAAGAACATGGCTGAAAAGCCAGCACTAAAAACCAGATTCGAATCTCTAAATAGTTTATCCGCCTGCCCATTAGCTTAGCCCTCTCACTCGAACCATCCAAACACCAAGGAACACCTTACCTTTCACCAACCCCCTCTTTCTTTGTATCCCCCACCCAAAAATCAGAGGCCGTGGAAGAGTTGACCGGCCAACTCGGGCCAGGCCAATCTAGTAGGCCCACACACACCGGTAGAACGAACTAGTAGTAATTACTAACTTCGGGATTAGCAACGCCAAAAACTTTGTCAAAGGTAAAGCCCAAAGAACAGCACCTTAAAAGAACCAACAGGTGGCACGCATGCCTGACGTCAACCCCTGATCTAACGGTCCACATCTAACGCCGCCCACAATTAAATCATTGCACACATCTCCAGGTAATAGTCTACTTGTCCCAGTGTATCACACGCGAGGGTATTCGCTACTCCCCAAACTAACTGTAACACCGGACGCAGACAAGCTTTATTCAAATACCACCCACCTCGAAATACTCACACCCCCACCATATTTTGAGAAAAAAAAAAAAAGAAAAACAGCCTCGAGAAAATATCAACCACGTCATGTTCTATATTTATCATACTCTTTTTTGCGTTCAAAAACAAAAAGAAAAAAGTAAAAACTAATAAAAAGGCTAGCTTTACGCGGGGAGAAAAGTTGATAAAATACAGTTCCTCCCTATATTCAAAATAAAAGAAATTTAAAAATTCCTAAAGTTCTGGAAATTTTGAGGTTGGCTTTTGAGAAAACAACCACAATTAAATACGGCGTCTTCCACTATAATTTAGCTAACCGAAGGTTGAATTCAAAGTCAAAAAATTTTGCAAGGAAGCGGTGGTTTGAATCTCGGATCGGATGGAGAGGAAAACATGTTTCTGTTTTGATTCCTAGGGAAATGGAAGGGGGGACAAAAAAATATTAGTTCTTTCCTGCTTCAAAGAAAAGCCAAAAAAATCATAAAATATTCACAGCTCACAGCTGTGTTGACGGATCATCTCACGTTAGTGGGATTTTTATTTTCTCAGGTAGTATCAAACACCATCATCATTCATCAACTTGTTATATTCAAAAATCATTCTCTTTCATTCCTTAAAAAATCAATTTCCTTTTTTATTTTCCAACTAAGTCGAAAGAAAAAAAAAAAACACTTCCTTTCTGTATGAGCTAAAAAGGAAAAAAAGATTTTTGTGACCTTCCAAAAAAAGGTGTGCTTTTACGGAATCAATGAGAAAATTGAGTAATCAAAACCAACGAATCGGTGTCATTGAACCAGAAAAAAAAAACGAAAAAGAAAAAGAGAGAGAAGAAAATAACAAAATTCAATTTAGTTTCACAATTCTGCAGAATCGCACTAAATTTCACTCCTACTAAGCCAATTGTCCTTCACAAACTATTAAAACAAACGAAAAATGGTAAAAAAAGGATCAAAATCGGAATCAGTGAGAGCCTTTTATGAGAAAGCTGAAACTTTATATCGAAAGAAGAAACAGTACCAGAAGGAAGAGTAGTAGTGTAGTGATACTTACCTGAATCAGTGATCTCGCTATTAGGTGAGTCCTCTTCCTCGTCGTGAACAACATCGCCGCCATCATCAACGACAACAATACCACCACCAATTTCCTCCACACATTCCTTCACTTTCTCGTCAACTTCCTCTTTCTCCTCCTTTTTCTCGCCGTCAAAACACGCTTCCTTCACCGCCACCGCCTCCTCTTCCTCCTGCAGGCTATGGCGATCACCGCCGCACTTCTTCTCACCACCACCCGCCACTCTCTCCGTGACACGCCTCAGCTCCACCGCAACGTCGGCAATCGAGTGGTACTTCTGCATCTGGAGCACCGGGATCCAGTTGAGCCTCCTCCTGTGAATGGCGGCGAACGCCGCCTCGTACTCCCCGGTCGCTGCCCCGAGCTGCGCCAGGTGCGCGCACAGGGCGTCGATGATCGCGTTGGCCGCCGCGAATTCCCCCCGGAACCACGCCAGGATCGCGTCCTTCGCGAAGCCGTCGGCCGCTGCCGCCGCCGTCGCCACCACCACCGAGGGAGGCGGAGGCGTCATCGGCTGTTGCTGCACTGGCACGGCCACCGGAGCAGCCGCTCGATCCACCGGCCCGGCCGCCATCGGCATGATCACAGAGTATAAGCTCGGGTAATTATCCTTAGTAACTCAGGTTTCCCCTTTTTCTCAGTATCCGAAGAATCGGTGGAGGTTTTAGTAGGGTACCTGCCGGCCGATATATCGGTGAAAATATCGGGATTCACAGAAATGTAAAATTAGAGGAAAAATAAAAGCAGAGAGAGAGAGAGAGTGAAGGGCAGTTTATGAAAGCGAGGGCTTGTGTCACACATGGAGGGGTTTTGGGGGCGGACTCTGCTGGGATTTTATATTTGGCCATGTCCGTACATGTGGGGTCAGGTGAACCTGACGTGGCCTGTGTAAAGTGAACGTTGGGTTAGGGGCAAATTTGGAGTTAAAAAAAATTCAAGGGGAAGGTGCAGCCTGGAGGAAATTACTCTATTGGGTTCATTTTAAAAAAAATAAAATAAGCCAGTGTAATAATTCCAAGGTTTTAGCATTTCAGGTTTTCTTATTTTGGTGTGTTTTCCGGGTTGCTAATTATGCCACGTGTGATAAATGTTGGTGATGGTTTAGTTGGCGTTGTTAGGATTTCTTTCCATTTCCATGCAGGGTGGATAAATTCGTATGGGAACACTGGTTGTGGTAACTTTTATGACGTGAAGGAATGTGGGGTTAAGGCTTAATTATGGTGTAGGGGGGTTTATATTTCTGTTGGGCAATAATTGTGTTTCTTCTGGGCCGTGGGAGATTTGCAGAGTACCGTAAAAAGTGAGCTTCCTTAATTTGGATCGTTGATAAAGATCTTGAACTAATATCCTAATTATATATATGGAAATGTCGTGCTAGATTTTTTTTATTGGTGGAGATGTCTTGCTATATTATAATAGACGTGTAGGGCAGAGAATGGTTCATAAGACACATCGTTAGTATATGTGAATTTATTCTGGATTGGCAATTCGAGAGATACAGTTCATGAATTTGGCAGGGTGATTGATTCGTGTACAATGTCAACCTGTGAATTGTTGCCGACTGTAAAATACCAATTTTGAAGAATGTGAGTAATCACACCCCCTTTCAATACAAATGCATTTTGGTCATTTTTTTTTTTGGGTACAATGCAATTTGGTCTTTACCAAAACTAAACTTAATTGATTACACTTTAGAAAACACATAAAATATTTGGCCATCTCTCTAATATATACCCCTGAAACAGACAATTGAGATTTTTTTTTTCTTGAAATTAATTAACCAACTAGTACTAGAATTATTAATAAATCAATTTAAATTGTATGTTCCTAGTTTAGGATTATTAACTACCGTCGCTTTAGTTTGTTTGTAATGCAATGGATTCTTTTTGGCAAGCAAGAAAATAATGCATGTGCATTTCTTGTTTACTTCTTTTTCATCTTTCTCAAATCCATGAATAAGGAGGAAACGATTTCCTCCACCCCACTGTACTGTTTTTATCTTCATTATCCTTTTCTTCAAGACAATTGCCTTTATACAGAATTATATTTCAAATACAGAAAAAAAAAGGTCTTCTACAAGGGCCCTTTTTTTTAAAAAAAAAAACGTTACATCCATCTATCATCCCACTACATATTTTTATGTTTTTGACTAACTGTTTCTATCTTCTTTGGACTCGTCCAAAACAAACAATCCAGAAACAATTAGATTTAGCACAACAGAAATAATGAATACTTCCTGTAAAACCAACCCCAAGGGCATATAAGTCATTGAACACGTGGCACTTGCAAAAACAGAGAAACTCAAAGGAGGAGAGTCACCAGTCAGGACATTAGGACGACCTCACAGAAGATGCCATAGGAGAGTGGGTCCCAAGCCCATCACCAAGGGGAGGGGAGGGGGAGGAGAGCGAGGGTTCGGTTTTCTTGGTGGCGGGGCCCATGTGGGAGAGCGCTTCTTCCTCTATTGTTGGCTTGTAGACGATCGAAGGCGAAAAGGCGTAGGGTAGGGGTCCCACGGCGAGAGTGGTGTTGGGGTGGGGAGCCCTGTGTAGTGGAGGGAGTAGTAAATACTAAAACAGTAGTTAGTGTGCTCTGCTTCTGTGCGCTGTGCTTTGCTTTGCCTCTGCGGCTGTTATGGCCACCAAAGTGCGTTACGCACATGAAGACGGTACCCCATACCACCACCACCACAAAAGACACGCCACAGCCCCATGAACGACGTCGCGTCCAGCCCGCCTGTGTTTTAGCCACCTTGGTCCCCCTAGTTTTTTTTTTTCTAGTTTTTTCCCGGTTCTCTTAAAAGAGAAAAAAGGAGTTAATACTTAATACTAGTAATTTAGTACACTAAAAACGTACAAAGTAGAGGACCATTTTTTTTTTCTTTCGGAAAAGTAAATCTCATCTTCACTTTCTAATTTTAAAAAGTGTGGTTTAGAAAAAGATAGTTGCTGTCTTATTCCGTTGTTTTGCGGAAAAGTAGATGGAAGCTTTACATAGTAGTAATGAAATGCTTCTGTTCTCTTCCTCTTTGCATGGTCTAAGTTGAGGTTTTGGGGTGGTTTAGCTATGGTTTAGGTAGAGTTGCAGGAATCTTTCTTTAGCATTTACTTCATCTGTTTGTGCTTGGCATTTATTCAACGGAATGACAAGGTCCAATTTTTTAAGTACTACAAATTACATCCTCGCATTTATTTAAGTAATAATTGGTCCAATATGTGTTTTTTTTTTTCTATTTACGTATTAAGCATTATATTTTGGCTCACTCGAGTTTGGAGAGGGTCTCTATGCCGTCTCATACCCAGGCTCTCTCCCCTTTTCTTTGTGATTGATGGTGATGCGAATAATAGCATAATAATCTGAAAGAAAAAAGGAAGCATAATAACAACAAAAGAACAAGTTTGATGGGCAACGAGATGATACTGGAATGGTAATGTTGGGCTCGCAACAGATTTTGTTTTTTAGGGTCAACAACCAAGGGATAACAATAAAATATATGCTGAAAATGATGAAGAATAATGCAATTAGAATCAGCAGTCTATAACGTTTATGTTCATAGAATAAGATTCGTGACTAGTTTTTTTCTTTAATCAACATCCGTGACAAGTCCTCCCGACAATTATTTCGATTTTTGACAAGTAACTTAACAAACAAAAAAGATTTTTTGGGTACATTAGAATTAAGACCCTAGATCGAACTCATGAACCTTGAAAATATAATTTGACACTTTTAATTATGATAATTAACAAATATATCTTTTTTTCCTACCAAATTATGATGAACTATAGATCACGGAACATGCATACATGTTTGATAAATAATATAAACAAAATTAAAGTTGACATTTTGTGATGTCTGACTCAAGTGTGGTGGATTTCGTATAATTCTGATGAAAATTACAAGTAGCCATAATATAACAATTATCCGAGTAGTTATGTCCCTTATTGCCTTCGTACCAAAGCTTCGTCAATTGATAAATTATTTGATTTTAGAAATACTTTGTCACCTTTACAGTGTCAAATGTCTTTCTCTAATATGTCTTAATTCAACCCAAAACTAAACTTTAGCAAAAGATTCCAAATTTTTATTCTCACTTTTATTTTTTAGTGATAAAATATATGCAGCTGAAAAAAATAGAATATCACCAAAGATAAAGAGAGATTTACAATTCGAAACATATTATTGGTTGATAATATGTTACTCACATTATCTCGTAATAAATTATTGAACTTCTTAATTAATGTACAATGTGGGTTTGATTCTATCTTTCTTTTTGTTTGATATTTTTGTTTTTGTTTTCCCAAAGCATCAAGGAATCTCTTTGGAGGTTAAAGCTCTACTGCTACTTTTATCCATGTTTTGCTCAAAGAGGGGAGAAGAACATGACGTTGAGCTATATGAAAATGGCAAAGGCACGGCAGGCCCCATTTAAATGGAGGAATGAACTTCCTTGTATTAGCTTTAAGGCTTTAGCTTTATTATCAGTTTAAAAGAAAAACAAAAATCCTCCACCTTTATTAGATTCTTGGCTTATATATCCATCCACAAAGAAAAAAAGAAAACAGGTTGTTCTTGTTCTTGGCTGACAAGACGAATCAAAATAAAGAGAGGACGTTTGGTTTTTTTGTTTGGTTATTAATAAAGAGAGGACGTAATGTGGCTAATTTTCTGTGAGCAAGCTAAGCTGACCGGTGATATAAGGGGCCCACCACAAAAAAGGGCTTGATTCCTTTACCATTTTTAGGAGAAAGGTAGAAGGTGAACATGAGAGGCCCATGTTAAAAGTAAAAATGTGGCATATCATATGGGTGGAGACCATGCCATCCACATATCCTACTACTACTATACCATTGTTCCCCTACAGCAAAGTCAATTCCATTTCAAACTTTTCTTTTGCAAAAGAGTTTCCAATTAGAATTCTACAATGTACAAACATCAGTCTTCATCAAGCTTCATTAGAGACCAAGTAGCTGGTCATCTTGCTTATTAATTATTCCTCCTTCCATGATTGGACAAAATTTATGTTGGTTTTTCTATAGTCTTTCTTTTTTTTTTTTGGTAATGAAAGAGGCCAGAAGGCCAGTTATAAGCAATACTAACACATAATATCCCTAAGAAGTCTAGGCTGGGCAAAGCCCATCATATCTAGTCTTAAGGTGTCCTTAATACAATCAGGGGGGCTAATAAAACGATTACAAGTAAAATCCAAACTACATCCGAGGTTCGCCAATTTGTCAGCACATCCATTGGCTTCCCGGTAGTTATGAGCAATGTGGACACTCCAAGGATTTTTGAGAAGGGAGTGAATTCGTCGTACAAGTGAGAGATTCCCATCCCTCGGGGGTTCGGAGCCCAAGATTAGCTTCAATACAGGTTGAGAATCAACCTCTAGTTGCAACTGCCGGAATCCCATATCCCTGGCCAATTCCAATCCCAGCAAGACCGCCCATAGCTCGGCCTTAACAGCTGAACACACACCCACATGTGAGGCAAAACCACATAGGAATCGTCCATCTTCATTTCGGATTAATCCACCCGCACCGGCTCGTCCAGGATTCCCTTTTGATGCTCCATCAGTGTTCAGTTTCAAGACACCACGCGGAGGAGGTTTCCAATGGATAGGCATTATCGTTTTCGGGATTGCACCATTCATGTGATCTTCCATTCGCCATGCATTTTTCACTTCCTCAACATATCTCCAAATCGAGTTCGTGGATAATGCTAGACTTGTATCCCCCTTGACCCATCGATCATTTCTGGCCCTCCATAATAACCAACATGTTAATCCGAAGCACAAAGACCATTCTCCATTATTTTGGGTGGATAAATTAAGAATCAACCAATCATGCAAGTCACAAATAAAGAAGGCCGGGGGAGCTTCAGTAGGGAGTAGCAAATTCCATACATTGCAAGCTTTAGGGCAATCTCTAAGAACATGTAGTGTAGACTCATCATGATGACATACCTCACATCTCGGGTTGTGGGCTAGATGTCTACGATATCTCTCACAATTCGTGAGGAGCTTATTGTGGCCAACTAGCCATAGGAAAGCACGAACTCTTTGGGGGCCACGCCATTGCCAAATCATATCCCAGATATCACTCTCCACATTCCAGTTAGAATGTTCAATAGCATGGTAAGCGGAGGAGATAGTGAACATACCTGAGGGCGTGGCTTTCCATATCATGGTGTCCAGCCCCGCCTCGCTACTAGGAGGTACAATGGCTCTCAATTTCAAAAGAATTGGCATGGGCAGCAGCTTGCGCAACTCTGGCCAGTCCCAGTCCCCATTTGCTTGCACATAATCATAGACCCTTTTATTGAGTTGGGAGCTATCCAGTTCTCTTGTAGCATGGTTTAGTAAGGAGCCTTCATCATCTAACCAGTAGTCGATCCAGAATTTGACTGACAATCCGTTGCCAATAACCCATTGGATGCCTTGAAGGACATGACCCCATACTTTCTCCATTCCTCGCCAAGTATGTGACTTTCTACCATTGGGTTTTATGAACCATCCATCCTGCCGTTTCTGCACATATTTAGCAACGAATATGCTTGCCCACAGACTGCTAGGATTATTCACCACGCCCCATGCCAGTTTTGTGAGGAATGCGGCATTCAGTGGCTCAAGTTTACGAATTCCCAGACCTCCATTCTGAGTGGGTGCACACACAGCCTCCCAGTTCAAAAGGTGCATTTTATGTTTATCAACACAATCTCCCCAAATGAAATTCCTGCAACATCTCTCCACTGCCTTGCACACCCCAGTCGGTAATTTAGTAGATTGCATAGAGTAGATAGGAATGGCTGCAAGGACTGACTTACATAAAGTGATGCGACCTGCTAATGACAAGTTACTAGCCTTCCAGGAAGCTAGTTTCTTCTTCACCTTATCCACAATGTCCCAGTAAGTATTGTTGGTGACTCTGCCGTGAAGTAAGGGGACTCCCAAATATTTACCGAAATCATTGGTAGTAGAGAAACCACTGATGGCAGTCAATTTCCTTCTTAGCTCCTCCTTAACTCCTTTGGAATAAAAAATTCTGGTTTTGGCGAGATTTACATTTTGGCCTGAAGCATCACAAAAAATCTGCAAGCAGTTTTTCATCACCAATATCTGTTTCTCAGTAGCCTCACCAAATAGAATAAGGTCATCCGCAAACATTAAATGAGATAAGCAAGGACCCTGTCTTCCAAACCTTAATGGCTTCCAAGTACCCTCCTCAACTGCTTGATTGATGAGATGGGCTAGTCTTTCAAGACAGATGACAAATAGATAGGGGGACAAGGGATCCCCCTGTCGAACGCCTCTAGATGGTAGGAATGACTGTGTTGTTGCTCCATTCCATAAGACCTGCATACTAGGAGAAGTAACACATTGCATTATAGATGTCTTCAGAGAAGTTGGGAAACCTGTCATTGAAATCGATTCCTCCAAAAAACTCCAACTAATCCTGTCATAGGCCTTTTCTAAGTCCACTTTAATAGCCAAGTACTGTTTTCCTTTTGACATTCCTTGCATCGAGTGAATTGATTCCTGGGCTATCACAATGTTATCAATAATACGACGCCCAGGGACAAAGCTACATTGATGTTCACCAATCAATTTAGGCAGATATGGTTTAATTTTATTCACCAAGACCTTCGCAATGACTTTATAAGACACATTACATAGACCAATAGGCCGAAATTGGGCCATACTGATTGGGCATTCAACTTTCGGAATCAGGACGAGAAATGTTGGATTACGGCCAGCTAGAGAAATCTGCCCTTTCAACACATTCCTTACAAATGACAGCATATTCGGCCCTACCAACTGCCATTGGTTTTGGAAAAAGACTGCTGGAAACCCGTCAGGCCCTGGGGATTTTAGAGGTCCAATATCAAACACAGCATGCTTTATTTCCTCATCCGAAGTCTCCTTTACCAGCCCCTCAAGATCAGAGGCAGAAAGTCTAGGGAATCCGTAAGAGGTTGCCATTTGCGGTCTAACAGGAACGTCTTCATGGAACAGATGTTGATAATATTCTGCTGCAATTGTTTTTAGAGTGCTTTCCTCCCAAATCCACTCCCCTTCATTATTTTTCAGGCCATCAATTTTGTTATATCTTCTACGCATTAGAGTCGATAAGTGGAAAAATCGAGTATTGCGGTCCCCCTACTGAATCCATTTGGATCTAGATTTCTGGAACCACATAATTTCTTCCTGCTGCAAGATAATGTTATATTCCCGAATGAGCTCTTGTTCCCGTCTCTCCAAGGTAGGATCACTGGAACTAGCCATGAATTGTTGGAGATCCTTCAATCGTGCTAGACAGTCTTTTTTCTTGCGAAAAATGTTACCAAAGACAGTGCTGTTCCATTTCTGCAATTCCGGTTTGAGGCTATGTAAAGCATCATCAATACATTCCTCTCTCTGCCATTGATCTTGTATAAGTGTTGGAAACATCTCGTGACTCATCCAGGCTGCCTCAAATCTGAATGGCCGAGCGTTTGGATCAGGAGGAATAAAGCCCATAAGATTGAGTAATATCGGGTGGTGATCAGATTTTACTCTTGGGAGATTCCTCAAGGAAGCTTCAGGGAATTGCATACACCAATCTGGATTCATAACCACTCGGTCTAACCTTTCAAAAATACGCCGCAGTCCGCTTCTTTTCGGGCCTCTCCATGTAAAACGTGGTCCGGAGGCGTCCATACTTGCTAATCCACAGGCCTCAAGGTTTTCTTTGAAAAGAGTACATCTACGCATGTTTGCAGGTCTCCCTCCTGTCTTCTCAAATCGGTAAAGCAAATCATTGAAGTCACCCATAACTGCCCAAGCTGCATTGACATCAGCACTAAGTCTCTTCAGGTCTGCCCAAAAGATCTCCTTGTATCTTGGTTCCGGGTTCACATAAATGACAGTAAGAAGCCAAGGTCTACTCTTCATGCCCGCAACTTCCATGTGAATAAGCTGTGAAGTATCTTGAATAATGCGTAGGCCAGGTACAGAAGTTCTTGCAAGCACCCAAATGCCACCCGAAAAACCAACAGCATCTACCTTATGCACAAAGATCAATCCCATACTTCTAACAACTCTGGTAGCTACACTTCCACTAACACGGACTTCCGCTAATACCACAATATCCGGATTATGAATCCTCAGCATATCTTTTAGAATGCTATGAAGTCTCTTACTTCTAGCACCCCTACAATTCCAATAAATGAACTTATTCATAAAGCAGGAAGAGGATAGGTACCCGGAGTCAATGAGACACACCAAGAACAGAGGGGAATCCTTGTGGGATAGCAGAATCCACTGCATCATCAGACATTTCCAAAGAATGAGCACCATTAGGGACGGATTGTAGGTTTACCGTATTCAAGAGAGTTCCAGTCTGCCAGGGAGGCACGTCAGTAGTCCTCTCTGCTGAAATCCTTCCATTATCCATGAAGTCCTGAATCGCATCTGTGGGATCATTTTTATTCTTCCCGACATCATGATCAATAGGTACTTCAAAACTGTCCAATCTCGCATTCAGCGGCACAGTCTCCATTGTTGACCTTGGGGGGGGTACCATACTGCACTACATTGTTACTCGACAACACAGTTGGGTCAGACTCTACTTGAGTGCAAGTTTTAAGAATCCCACGTGGCAATGCTCCACCTCCCTCCATATCCTCATCATTTCCTCCCCTGGAAAATCTTCGTTGTCTAGTACCAGGCCTGCTCCTGCTACGCACCCGGGTTATCTGCCCTATCTTTTCCTTACCAGAGCCCACATTCGTGATATCCTATAGTCTTCCTTTGTAATAAATATATGAAGAAATCCATCATGGGCCATCCAAATTAAATACTTGGACACATATTTCCTCCTAATAGTAATAACTCACTTTAGGGGTAGGCTGATGTTGTTTTTTTCTTTCATCTTTATTTGTTATAATCTTTATTTCTTTCAGTTATCTGTTCTCAAAATCAAAAAAAAAAAAAAATCTTTCAGTTATCTAGGGGATGTTGTCTTTACCTTTTGAATTGTACCAAAATATCAGTACGGCCCCAGTGACAGGGAAAACCCATCTTGCTAAACAGTCTAACAATATATTCCCATCGTAGAAAATAGAAAAGGTAGAAACCATTCAATAATTGTAACTATTAAAAGAAAAAGAAAGGACAGCAGTAGTACTAATTAAAACTGAGACCAAAAAAATACGAGGCTCCACTTTCTTATTATTTTTGCATATAGTCAAAGACAGCAATCTTTCACCTCAAAAAAAAAAAAAAAAAGACAGCAATCTTTGCGACGGGTATTTCTAGAAGAATTTCAGCTTTAATCTAAGCGACAGTCCACCTTGTAACCATCCAAACGAACAACATAAGTACTTTAATTTTTTCTTTTTTGGTGGTTAAAAAAAAGAAAGCCCACTGTAGATTTGATTCATATGGAAAAAGCAAAAGGCAAATGACGGAAAACTCAGTGGGAATTGACGTGGAAATTTATGACCATGCTAATATTCTTGTGAGTTGGTCCATTGATGCCAAGGGGATAGGGAGGATGGATGGTGACAAACTGACTTATATGGGGTGATGCAAATACTTCCACTTGGTGGTTATATAATTGGTCATTTTCTTTTGTATTCTAGCAACCAGCCGAGCGTGAAAGTTAGGTTTTACGTGTAATGCTTTTTCATGAAAAGAAAATGAAAGTTAGGTTTTGTGGATTAAACAAAAGAAAAAAAGGAGGAGGCAAGTCATGGGTGTTGCAATGAAATAGATCGCTTTTTCATGCCTTCTAGCTAGTAGTATTAAAATTGATAGCAATTAGTATGTGAAGCATGTAGAGTAGAGGTTTACATGTTCTGGAAGGGCCTCCGCTGCAATGTCAATCAAATAATCCTATTCGTTGAAAATAATGTTTGGAATCCTTGAATTCTTAATTGCTTGCTTGTGAAAATTCTTCATTAGAACCTTCTATATATTAAGTGCTTTCCTCCCATGTTCCGTTGGATTTGATTATCATAGAGTAAAAATGAAACGTGATGATTTACAACGAAAAGTGAAATAATCCATGGAAAAGCCATTATATTCCATATGTTTAGAGATTCCATTAACTATACTCATCTAATGTAAAACAATATACAACTAGGATTTGTCTATCTAATCCCCCAAGAAAAGTCTCCTTGGCTTTTCTATTCTCTTCTCCCAAATTCCAACATAATTTTTTTCAATAAAGATGACGAGTGCATTTGTATGGGTCAAGATCAAGTGAAAAGGACACTCTTATGCTTGCCATAATACACACAGTGGTGAAAATCAGACTCAACAGATGAAATATAAATTTTAGAAAGATGGTATAAGCAAAAATATATTAATTTCCTGTCGAGAAGACCACCGATGAAATATTCTTTTACTCCAATGGAGAGCCGCCGTAAATGAAGTCAAAGTGTTTGGAGAGGCACTCCCTCCTAATTGTAACCAATCAACTCATAACAACTCTAGAATAGAAACAAATAAAAATAAATCTGATTTCATCAGCAAAGCACTGTAGATATTGAGCGTGCATGCAATGATCATTCCTAAAGGGTACTAAATTAACTTAGTCTAATACGAAATGGCCATCCGTTGTTGTGAAACAGTACTATAGAAGTCTTATTTCAATGTGAATGATTTCTTTATAGTTCTTTATACTTGTTCCTGCGGCAACCAGGTTAGGCAACGTGTCTTGCTGATATTGTCATTAAATTGGGCTTTGACCTTTGCCATATTTATTGTTTATATACTGTTTAAAAATGAGCTGAAAATATAATTTAATGCGATGCCAATTAAATAAAAAAGGAATCAACTAAAAAATTTAGCGGAATCATGCGTGATAGGAACTTGGGAGAAAAGGTATTTTAAGCAAAATGGCGCTGATCATGACAGTCTGTTATTTAGATACTATCACTATTTTGGCCTTGCATGGAGTATACTCATTCTTCCGACATATTCTATACGGCTACTATATATAATCTTTTGTTTGGAATTAATAATATGTTTAGCTCAATGTAGTAGTGGTATCTCTCTTGATTTCTGTTAAATTATGTTTTTGTTTAACTACGCAATTTTTTTAATGCTAATTAGTTTAACTATGCAATTATATTTGTACTATGATGTTGTTGCATATCCGTCAACGTTAGTACTTTAACAAAAACCAGAATCGATCGGTGCATATATAGTTTTAAAAATGAAGCATGGTTGTAATTGTCTCGTAATACTTTTTGCGTGTCATATCATTATTATCACCACAATTTGGCTGAACTCGGATAATGACTGTTTATGGTGGCAAGCATGGTAGACTACTTGTTTTCTTATTATCAATAATTTGGATGTAATGAAGAAACTATAAAAGGGAAGCAATGGGATAATATTTTTCATTGTTTCTTTTGATTATGTAGTGGAACAATGACATGCTTGGAAAAGGAGAAATTTGCCGATTAACGCTATTAAATCTTCCCATTTTAACTTCTTTTTATTGTCCACCGAGAAAAATCCTTACATATGAAACAATTGTGCACACACTGTAACAGCCCGGGTAAAAATTTAGATTTTTACCGGGACTGTTAAAGTCGTTATACAGTGATTTACCGAAAGAATTAATCTTGGGTAATTAATTCAAGGTAAATCGGGCGTCGTTTTTCGTAACCGAGGGTTTTCCCGTGCTCGTGATTTTTCCGTGGATTTTACGGACCAAAGTTGGTATTTTTCGGGTCCCGGAATTCTCAAAAAATCACACCGGAAATACTGAGGGGGGGTAAGCAGTCATTTTCTGGTCCGGTCTGGACATGACTTACCTGCATGATTGAGTCTGCGCCGCCTATCCCTGTGACGCTCGTGTCTTACCATTCTTTTGTGTCGCTCGTGCACCCTGCTTTTTCTTGCTTAGTAAACGTATGTCTTCTGCAAAAACTTAAAACACAAAAACACCACACACCTCATCTCCTTTCTTCTCCTCCCCGTGACCAAACCATCGCCGCCACCAAGACTAGCACACACAACCCGAGACCGCACCTACCCGAGCCACCAACACCAGCTCGCCGCCACACCTGCACCTCTCTTCCTTCCTCTCACCGTGAACCGCCATCGAGAACCACCACAACCACAGCGCCACCATCGAGCCCTCGTCACCATCTTCCTCTCTCTCTTCCTGCTCGCTCACCGATGCTACACCACCGCCGCAGTCAGACCGAGATGCACACCTGCAGCTCTCGTCGATGCCGTCGGGGAAGGAGGCCGACGACCCGAGCTCGCGCTCACCGCAAGCAGCCCTTGTCTTCTGCTGCTGCCCTATTCGCGCCGCCGTCTGCAGGACACCACCGCCACGCCACCGACCAGACGAGGCACGCTGAAGTGAGCCACCTGCCGCACCGCCTCCTGCAGGGCAGCCACACTGCGCACCTCTTGCCCTCGTCGTCTGTCCCTACCGCCTGTCAGCCGACCCGCCGCCGCTGCGAGTGGGTTTTTGTTGAAGGAAACCCTGTGACCCGGAAGTTTATGGCTTCAGGTCGGGTTGACCCGAGTGGTGGAGGTGGGTTTGGAGATTTGGGCGGGCTAGTAGCTTGGGCTGTGGATCTGGGCTTGCAGCCTTGGCCTGGTCCTTGCACCTGGGCTTGGTCATGGGCTGCATAGCTTGGCCCAGTCTAGTATAAAAAAAAAGAAATAAAAGAGAATAATAATAATCTGGAAAATAATTTGAAAGTATGTACATATGTTTCTGGAAGGTAGACAAAATAAATTATTTGACCAGAAATAATTATTTTGGTATACCTAGTATATGGTTATGTTTAGGAAAAGGAAAAAAAAAATACCTAGACATACTATTTTGGAAAATGACCTATAAAAGAATTACTGTCTTATGATAAATTCATAGAAAATGATATATATACTATGAGTATTTTGGAAATATATATATGGAAGACAAAGTATAATTATTTTATTAAGAAATAAAAAATATTAAAAGGAGAGTTTTAGTTAAAGTATGGTACCGAAATTATATTCGGATATACGTACGGTATAATATTTTCGGTAAAAGATGATAATAAAGGATATGAACCGGGATGGGTTTATTCCGCAGTTTTGGCATCATAGCATACCGATTATGCGCATTTATGTGAGTATATTGTTTTGTTGTATACGTTTGGATATCGGGCAGTTTTCCGAGGAGCCGGCTTTGGACCGGTCATTGTTTTCGGAGTTGAGTAATCGGCCAAGGTGAGGATGGATAACCCTTGATATGTGCCTGTAATACTTTGTGTGTTTTGTTGTTTGATTGAACTGCTGAGAGGGTCATTGTTGGTTATTTGACTGTTATGGTTATTGATGTTGTTGTTGTTGGACTGTGTTATTGGTCGTGTGGATATTGTGATGAACTGTTAATTGTGAATAATTGGTGTTATATGAATTGTTGTTAGATATTTGACAATATGGGATTGTGTTGGTTATTTGGCTGCTATGGTTATTGTTGTTGTTATTGCTATGATGCTGATTTGCTTGATTGAACTGCTGTGTTGACTGTTATTGGTTTCTTGGATACTGTGTTGTGATTGAGGTTGGACTGTGAGTAATTGATGTTATCAAACTGTTGATGGATTGGTCTGTTGTATAACTTGAGTTAATAGGAAGTTGGATAATTGTTTGACTGTTATGGATATTGTGATTGTTGTCGGTAGACTGTGTTGTGATTGGATAATTGGAATAAACTATGATATGGATAGTTGGGAAAAAGGAAATGGAAATTGGAAGTTGATTTAAGATGATGATTTAATTGTCTCATGGAAAGTAGTGGTACGACTAGATGGTTCGAGGCTAGTTCTGTGGTGTCATGGCCGGTTTCTCGGTTATGGGATGTTGATCCCGGTTTGATTTGGATATTGGGATGTTGATCCCCGGTTACGTTTGGCCTGGCATCCAGAATTAGTTAATAACCAGGTACGACCCTAGCTTGTCCAGTGACGGGGCCTAAAGATTAAAATTGGAAAAGTTAATGAGTGAGTTGTGTCTTCTGGTTTGGGGTTTAGGATGTCGATCCCTGTGATTTGGCTTTAGAATAGATATGACTTAATTGTCACGCCGTAAGTAGAGGTACGACCGGTTGGTTTGAGACTGTTTTGTGGTGGCCATGATCTGGGTTACTTGTGATGGGCATGTTGATCCCTGAGATTGTGATTGGGATGTTGATCCCTGAGATTGTTATTGGGATGTTGATCCCTGAGATTGTTATAGGGATGTTGATCCTTGAGATTGTGCTTGGGATGTTGATCCTTGAGATTGTGATTGGGATGTTGATCCCTGAGATTGTTATTGGGATGTTGATCCCTGAGATTTGATATTGGGATGTTGATCCCGGGTTCTTTTTGATCTGGCACCAAAAACAGGTTGATAACCTGGTACGACCCTAGCTTATCCGTGACGGGGCCCAGAAAGGTAAAATTGGAATAATAATAAATTTTTTGGTATGTTTGGGACGAGTCTTTGGGTTTGGTCTGTCTTGTACGGAATTGTCTTTGGTATGGTTTGTGACTGTTGTCTGTATTATCTTCCTTGAAGTATTATGGTTGCTTGCATATCTTTGTTTATCCTTGGTTGGTGAGCACTTCGGACTCACCCTCCACCTGCGGGCTTTCATCCTGTAGGTTGAGTTATTTGTGGCTCAGGTATGATGCAATCCAGACAGGCTGCGGCGTTATCCCTTGGATAGGACTCGGATCCATAGTTTGCATCAGTGTCGTATACAGTGTCTTTGTGAGTTATTAAGTCTTCCGCTCTGCTATTTATTGCTATTGTTGGGCCATTGGGCCGGTTGTGTTATTATTGGTGATCCCGGATTCGGGTGTTATGTTTTGATGTTGGGCCGAAGGGTCAGATTTCTGGTGACTTGTTTATAATTTGGGCTTGTTTGGTCGGGTCGTTATAGTTTCGGCACATGTTTACTGTGTACGGTAAATACGGGTCGGGGCGTTTCATTTTTGGTAGCGGAGCGGGCGTTAGGTCTTGTTGGGCAGTCCTTGTGTGTTTGTTGTTCTTGTTTGCATAGTTCGCTCCATTTGTTTATTATTTTATATCATTTAGTTAGTGCATTATGGATCCAGTCAAGGGACGCCAGCTGTCGCTGAACAAACACATAAGAGGTAATTGATGCCATAAATAAGTGGAAACATAAATATTATTAATATTATTATTACAAACATTAATATTACATTATATTATTAATAAAAAAATATTCATCTCCTTGGAACAACGTTGACCCTGAAGCTATTAGGGTCATTGTTAATATTCACCCTGATGCTGTCGTTCCACGAGAACCACATGCCGCCTGCGTTGTTCTGGCCAGGAAGCTCGAACCGGTTTGCTAGAGGGAACCGAAGTGGGATGAGACCGTGATCGTCTTCAGGCTGCCACTGGGTCTCTGTGAGAAGAACCATGTTGGGCTTGTACTGGTTCTTCAGGTCCCTCTGGATATGCGAGAACTCCTGAGAACGCCTAGTGATTCCTCTGTAGTTCCACACCAGCAGTCGTGCCTTTGGCCAAGTTGGAGGTAACCGAGTGACTCTAGGCATGCTCTGGGCAGTCATGGAGAGCTGGTAGTAGGTGCCCTAGTCCAGGAAATGGCAAGTGGGCTCTAGGTTGAATTCCTGAAGTCTTTCAGAAATGAAAAACATCACGGAATTGGCCGAGCCGTAGAAGGAAGTCCTCAGAGTACCTTGGTCCTCTAGGAAGAACGTCTCTTCCATGGAAGTGACGAAGAATCTGGAGGAGTAGAGTTTGTCGACAAAGACCAGACGGGGCATCCTGCAGAGCTCGTTCGTAGTTCTTCTGGACGTTCGTTGATCATGCTGTAGGCCATCTTGTTTCTTCTGCCTAGGTTGCACCTTCGACGAAGAAGACAGACGATGGAGCAGACATTCTGTCTGGGAGAGTTATGTGTTTTCTTTCTGAATGTGTTTTGTGTTTAGTTCTTCTAAACGTGTTTCACAAAACTTGCTTTCAAATGCTTTTGATAATTTGCTTCTCACCGCACTGTCTTTTATACTCTTAGGGGAGAGTATGGTTACCGTTTTGTTTTTCAAAGTTTAGACCCCACCTATCCCCGGGAAAGTCTAAAGGATTTTTCGGTGATGGGAAAAGCAGATTCCCTTCACAAAGTTCCAAATCATTTTTATTCTTCAAGATGTTGTTTTTTGAAAATTTTGTCATTGCCTCATTTATTACTTCATCACTTTGTGTGTTTTGGGGCTACCAACGCAAGTGTTTTTCAGCCCCTTCCCATCTTACAATTTTCTATCGCCCTGGCTACCTTGGCGTTTCTTTTTATGGTTTTTCTATATTTTCCTGCATCTTTTAACACATGCATCCGTGACCGTTGAGGCTAGACTGATGGGACCATACCTCGAGTAGAGCGCATGTGCGACAAGCTTACACCTGTTCGGACATCATGGAGGGATACGAGACTTGACAGACATTTTTGGCTCATGCGAAATTTGTGAACAAGTGGATAACGTTTCTTTCGAGGGACAAAGGACGTGCTCGTGATCATCACCTTGCGAGTTAACGGACATCTTTTTCACGAGGGAAATCGACGTGACCGTTAACTGTGCATGTCACGTTTCTCGGGATCGAGGATGTTTACGACCGATCTAGAGCGTCGAACATGAAAACATGTTTTGTTCTAACTTCTTTATGTTTTGGTTTTGTTAAACGAATTTTGTTTTTAATTTCATTATGTTTAATTTTATATTCTTATTGTTGATTTTTGTTTTATTTTGAGATGTTTTATTTTTCTGTTTAACACAAGACTTCGTAACATAAGAGTTTTGATTTAAAAAGAAAACTTATTTTATTTATTTCATAACGGTTTTACAACGGAGAAAAAGTACCCTATTGAGTTACATGCTTCTCTAAGTCTTTTACAAGCTTTTGGATGTTTTTCACGTGAGGGAAGAGTTCCGCGCACGCCAGTTCTATCTGCATCACCGCCGAGCTGACCTTTCTCAGTGAGACGTTCAGCTGCGATAGCGTCTGCAGTGGAGTCCTGCTTTCAGCCGTTGCTTTGCCCTTCCGATCATCAGCTTCTTTGCCAGCACGTTTCTTTCGCTGTCTTGGGGAGACCACCACATCTTCCTTCAGACTGATGGTGTCTGACTTGAACCGCTTCATGGGAGGTTCTTCATCGGAGCTTGACGGGATAGCAGTACCACCGATATAGCTATTATCCTCGGAGTCTGAGGTGGTTCTTGTTCTCAGTGGAGAGTCCATGACTGTGTGTGAGTCTGCCAGTCATGAGGTTCAGTTCTTATAGCAGAGGAGATGTTGCTTAAGGGTATAAGCGGTATCTCGCGTTGAGTTTGGACACCTGGCAGAGTGTACCAGAAGCTTATTGTGGTAGGACCCACGGATAAGACTGAATTTCGGGGACAAAATTCTTTTTAAGGTGGGTAGAATGTAACAGCCCGGGTAAAAATTTGGATTTTTACCGGGACTGTTAAAGTCGTTATACAGTGATTTACCGAAAGAATTATTCTTGGGTAATTAATTCAAGGTAAATCGGGCGTCTTTTTTCGTAACCGAGGGTTTTCCCGCGCTTGTGATTTTTCTGTGGATTTTATGGACCAAAGTTGGTATTTTTCGGTCCTGGAGTTCTCAGAAAATCACACCGAAAATACTGAGGGGGGGTATGCAGTTATTTTCTGGTCTGGTCTGGACATGACTTACTTGCATGATTGAGTCTGCGCCGCCAATCCCTGTGACGCTCGTGTCTTACCTTTCTTCTGTGTCGCTCGTGCACCCTGCTTTTTCCTGCTTAGTAAACATATGTCTCCTGCAAAAACTGAAAACACAAAAACACCACACACCTCATCTCCTTTCTTCTCCTCCCCGTGACCAAACCACCGCCGCCACCAAGACTAGCACACACAACCCGAGACCGCACCTACCCGAGCCACCAACACCAGCTCGCCGCCACACCTGCACCTCTCTTCCTTCCTCTCACCGTGAACCGCCATCAAGAACCACCACAGCCACACCGCCACCACCGAGCCCTCGTCACCATCTTCCTCTCTCTCTTCCTGCTCGCTCACCGATGCTACACCACCGCCGCAGTCAGACCGAGATGCACACCTGCAGCTCTTGTAGATGCCGTCGGGGAAGGAGGCCGACGACCCGAGCTCGCGCTCGCCGCAAGCAGCCCTCGTCTTCTGCTGCTGCCCTGTTCGCGCCGCCGTCTGCAGGACACCATCGCCACGCCACCGACCAGACGAGGCACGCTGAAGTGAGCCACCTGCCGCACCGCCTCTTGCAGGGCAGCCACACCGCACACCTCTTGCCCTCGTCGTCTGTCCCTATCGCCTGTCAGCCGACCTGTCGCCGCTGCGAGTGGGTTTGGGTTGAAGGAAACCCTGTGACCCGGAAGTTTATGGCTTCGGGTCGGGTTGACCCAAGTTGCGGAGGTGGGTTTGGAGATTTGGGCGGGCTAGTAGCTTGGGCTGTGGATCTGGGCTTGCAGCCTTGGCCTGGTCCTTGCACCTGGGCTTGCTCATGGGCTGCATAGCTTGGCCCAGTCTAGTATAAAAAAAAAATAAAAGAGAATAATAATAATTTGGAAAATAATTTGAAAGTATGTATATATATTTCCGGAAAGTAGACAAAATAAATAATTTGACCAGATATAATTATTTTGGTATACCTAGTATATGGTTATGTTTAGGAAAAGGAAAAAAAATACCTAGACATACTATTTTGGAAAATGACCTATAAAAGAATTACTGTCTTATGATAAATTCATAGAAAATGATATATATACTATGAGTATTGTGGAAATATATATATATTATTATTTTCTGGGAAAAATTACATGGTAAATATATTTGATATATGTTATGATAATTTCTTTTTGAAAAGATATATACATATATATGATATAATTTCTAGGAAAATTATATTGTTATTATTTTGGAAGACAAAGTATAATTATTTTATTAAGAAATAAAAAAATATTAAAAGGAGAGTTTTAATTAAAGTATGGTACCGAAATTATATTCGGATATACGTACGGCATAATAATTTCGGTAAAAGATGATAATAAAGGATATGAACCGGGATGGGTTTATTCCGCAGTTTTGGCATCATAGCATACCGATTATGTGCATTTATGTGAGTATATTGTTTTGTTGTATAGGTTTGGATATCGGGCAGTTTTCCGAGGAGCCGGCTTCGGACCTTTGAATTGTTAATTGTGAATAATTGGTGTTATATGAATTGTTGTTGGATATTTGATAATATGGAATTGTGTTGGTTATTTGGCTGCTATGATTATTGTTGTTGTTATTGCTATGATGCTGATTTGCTTGATTGAACCGCTGTGTTGACTGTTATTGGTTTCTTGGATACTGTGTTGTGATTGAGGTTGGACTGTGAGTAATTGATGTTATCAAACTGTTGATCGATCCCTGTGATTTGGCTTTGGAATGGATATGACTTAATTGTCACGTGGTAAGTAGAGGTACGACCGGATGGTTTGAGACTGTTTTGTGGTGGCCATGGTCTGGGTTACTTGTGATAGGCATGTTGATCCCTGAGATTGTGATTGGGATGTTGATCCCTGAGATTGTTATTGGGATGTTGATTCTTGAGATTGTGATTGGGATGATGATCCCTGAGATTGTGATTGGGATGTTGATCCCTGAGATTGTTATTGGGATGTTGATCCCTGAGATTTGATATTGGGATGTTGATCCCGGGTTCTTTTTGATCTGGCACCAAAAACAGGTTGATAACTTGGTACGATCCTAGCTTATCCGTGACGGGGCCCAGAAAAATAAAATTGGAATAATAATAAATTCTTTGGTATGTTTGGGACGAGTCTTTGGGTTTAGTCTGTCTTGTACGGAATTGTCTTTGGTATGGTTTGTGACTGTTGTCTGTATTATCTTCCTTGAAGTATTATGGTTGCTTGCATATCTTTGTTTATCTTTGGTTGGTGAGCACTTCGGACTCACCCTCCACCTCCGGCACGTGTTTACTGTGTATGGTAAATACGGGTCAGGGCGTTTCACACACACCCAGTACGTATAACTATTGCTCTGAAAGGGATACTTGAATCCACATTCTTGTCCTATATATTATTAGACCATAATATAAGGCCACACTGTACTCCTCCCTCGATATCCTTCTTGATGGCTGCGTTTAACAATCTTGTTTATTTAATCATGTGCTTCTGCAATATATTGGTGCTTCTTTATTTCAACTGATGAAATGTTGCTTGAGATCGTGGCAAAGCCAAAAAAAAAAGTCAAGAAATATTTTGTTGGATTCTTTATCAAAAATTGGAAAAGGGTTCACCTATATATCACCCATGTTAATGACGCTGCATTTGAAGGCCTTCCCAAAATAAAATATCAAGTGGTGTCACATAATGAACAGTGCCCTTTGCCTCTTACATAGCCCCATGGGGTCCTGGTAGATACTACATAGTAATATTCCTTCCACAAAATTAATTCTACGAGGTCGCCAGTTTATTATTAGGATCGATGGAGATCTTCCCTATTGAAGATCTCAACCCAGAAATAGTCAAATAATCTCTTGGCCAGGCTTATGCGGTAGTGGTACCTTGTCTTTTAATTGTTCATTTTGGAGCATGCGTATATATATAGTCGTCCAACCAATTTAATTGAAACTTAAGACATGCTCATACCAAGGAAAAAATTCAAAGATCTGTCCTTTTTCCTGTATTGCCTTCCCATGAATGACGAAGTACCGGACGTACGTAACAAGTCCTCTTAACTTTTTAGAATTTCAAGATGAACACATTTTCTTTGAAAATAATAAAACCTTTTTTTGGTGAAAATGTAATAATACCTTTAACGAGTGAGTCATCTGGATGACGAGAACAAGTTTGGCGTACCCAAATTAGACCAAAGTAGAAATTTCCCTTTTGAAGGGCAACAAGCGATGAAAATTCACTTAAACAGCAAAAAATGAGGTAAAAGTGCTAAAACACTCCAGAATATATGACGATGGAAAGGGACAGGGTACTCTAACAAGAAACCATATACGTACGAAGAAGGAACATCACTTCAGTCTTTTGTCAGTGTTAAGTTAATTAGTCAGTACGTAGCTAGCCAGTAAAAAAAACGGGGAGGACAGGCTGCCTGTGAAGTGTGAACACTGAAGAGGTATAATAATCACCGTATCTTTCATTAAGAGAAAGAAGCAGGCCGTATCAATCATCATCATTTTCTATGTTTCATCGAGCTTGATGTGAACGCCGACACAGTTCCGTTAGATTTGGTTAAACTTATTCTCATAGTAAAAAACCTATCAAGGTGGCCACCTTTCCTTTTTTGAGTAAGCTGTGTTGTAATGGCCGCAGAGCAGAAAGAGGAAAGCATGTGTAATTGGGGGGCTTCATTACCAAATACCCCCTGTACTTTCGGTCAAACTAGGATCACCCCCTGATAAAAAAAAATCGGTATTTGACCCCCTGAACTTTGTATTTCTATGGTTTACCCCCTACGGTTGACCTGATTCCGTTTCCGTCACAAGACTTAACGGAGACTGCGGATGGTGGACACGTGTATTATTATGGACCGTTGATTTGTATCCTTATTTCTTTCTACTTTTTTTTCTTTTTTTATTTCTTCTTTTCAGTTTTTTTCTTTTCTTCTTCTTTTTCTTTTTCTTCAACTTCACCCGCTTTTCTTTTCTTTTTTTTTCTTTGGTTCTACCTTTCTTCTTCTTTTCCTTTTTTTTTTCTTCGTCTCCTTTCTCTTTCTCTTTTCTTCTTCTTCACGGGCCACCGGCTGCCAACCAACCCAACCGCCTCGCCGACCCACGATTCCGCCTCCCCCACAACCACAACACCCTCCTGGCCTCCTCACCCCCACATAACCCTCCTCCCACCTCTTCCTCTTCACAACCCCCTCCGCCACCATCCAACCATCTACCCACAGAAAACCACCAATCTGCCATCACCCTCCTCTCCCACAATCCATGACCTCACCACCGGCTATGACCCACCACCCTTTTCAATTTCAATTTTAATTTCACACACAGTAAACAAAACAACACAAGGACAATGCATCGTCGGTGCTCACCCAAGGAGAGGAGGTAGGACGAGGTAGGTGCCCTTGGCCAGGGCGTAGGGGACAAGGCGGAGGAGCTCCTCAGTGCTTCCGGACTTGCTGAGGACGATGACGTCGAGGGAGGAGAGGGCGCCGATGTCGCCGTGGAGGGCGTCGAGGGAGAGAAGGAGGAGCGGATGGAGAGGGAGGTGAGGGTCTGGGAGAGCTTGTTGGCGACGAAGCCGGACTTGCCGACGCCAGAGAAGAAGATGGTGCCGGGGGAGGGTGTTGTTGTTTTGCCGTTGATGGTTTGTGATTTGCCGTTGATGGTTTTTTGCGGTAAAAGAGTGAAAGGGGAGAGAGAAGGAAATGGATTTTGCTGGAACCGGATGGGGACAAGGAGGAGGAGCTCCTGGAGGCGGGGGAAGAGGAGGAGGAGGAGGAGGAAGGAGGCGGGGGAAGAGGAGGAGGAGATGAGTGTATTTTTAATTGGAATGAATTGGGGAGAAAAATTTTCAATTTTTATGTGGAGAGTGGAGCAGTTACGTGATAATCATGTTCTTTTGCCTTCTTGTAAATTTTTTCGGAGTAATTTTTTTTGCATTTTTGTAAATTTTTTGAGTAAAATTCCTTTTTACAAAAAAATGTTTTTTTAAATAAAATAAGAGAAAAAAATTATCAAACACATAAATAGGCCAAAATTCTCATTCGAATTTTTTTCCTCCTATCGTTTNGGATGGGGACAAGGAGGAGGAGCTCCTGGAGGCGGGGGAAGAGGAGGAGGAGGAGGAGGAAGGAGGCGGGGGAAGAGGAGGAGGAGATGAGTGTATTTTTAATTGGAATGAATTGGGGAGAAAAATTTTCAATTTTTATGTGGAGAGTGGAGCAGTTACGTGATAATCATGTTCTTTTGCCTTCTTGTAAATTTTTTCGAAGTAATTTTTTTTGCATTTTTGTAAATTTTTTGAGTAAAATTCCTTTTTACAAAAAAATATTTTTTTAAATAAAATAAGAGAAAAAAATTATCAAACACATAAATAGGCCAAAATTCTCATTCGATTTTTTTTCCTCCTATCGTTTAAATGTTTTATTGTTTCTTCTTTTAAATGTGATTATGGTTAAAGTTCGTTTTTTTCTTTCTTTTTTAATAACATTTTTTATATTTTAAAAAGAAAAATGATGAAAAATTATAAATTCAATTTTTTTCATTTTTTAAAAGATTACAGAGTCAATTTGAAAAAAATTAACTAAAAAATTTGTTTTTATGAAATTTTAGAAACCCCAAAATGTAATTTTATATTTATGAAATTTCTTTTTTCTTAAATTTTAGAAAACTAAAAAATAATTATATATTTATGTTCTTTCTTTTTCATATTTTTTTCGTTTCAATAAAAATAAAATAATAGAAAATAAATTTTATCAAACAAAGTTCTCTTCCGGTTTCTTTTTTATTTTTTTCCTATAATATAAATATTTTATTCTTTTTGTTTTGCTTAAAAAATAATAATCATTAAATGGTCTGTCATTTTATATTTTTATATTTTTAAAAAATTTAGATTAAAAAAATCAACGGTGATGATCTTGACACGTGTCGATCATCCGTGCATTCCGTTAAGTCAACTAACACAATTGTAAAAACCCTAACGGAATGAGGTAAATTGTGAAATTACAAAGTTCAGGGGGTCAAATACCGGTTTTTTTTTGTCAGGGGGTGATCCTAGTTTGACCGAAAGTACAGGGGGTATTTTGTAAAGAAGTCGTAATTGGGGTAAATAAAATGAAAAGAAAAAGTGTGTATGATACTACGACTACATAAACATCTTCTCTGGGCTGGCCAAAGCAAGCTCTAATAAGGACTAGTGCCAAACATATCAGGAGGGTCCATATCAGTCAAGTACGAGGTTTGAGTTGGGTCGGCTTATTTGGGCTTTATGGTGCATATTACAAACCGAGTAACGTGGCCCAGCATAAGCCTTAAAACTGAAAAACAAACCATTCAATTCGGCATTCGCTGCGTGAAAATCTCTGTATCTCTCCTCTCCCAGCATTTTGAAATATCGTCATGGGTTCGATCCCTGTCCTTGGAAATGGAAAAAGAATTCTTGGTGGTGGGAGCTTTCCGGGACGAAGGGATTAGTCATTGCATCCGCGCCGTGGCTAGACCAAAAAAAATATCACCCTTGGTTTACAGTTTAAGATTTTAGATAATGTCTGAATCAGTATATATGCCTTTCGATAACGTTAGTCTTTTTAGCCTTTTAGTTTTTTAAAAAGAGGGAGTTAATCCTCTAGCCTTTTAGGCGACCAAGGATGAGATGGCATCCTCTCGCAGAGTCATACTTGAGACGGTGAAGTCACCAAAAATTACCTGAAATCGCCTAAATTACTGTATCAAGATTTGAACTTTTCAGCATTGACAGTGTCTGTCATACTGTCTTAAAACCACAACTTTCTTGCGCTGCACAAATATATTTGACACTGATCACTGCAAGATGTTTGCATTGTTCAAAAAAGAGTGGTAAAAAAAGGGAGACATTGGGCATATCAATACATCAAATAGGTATATATCATTAATTAATCAATACATAGCCAACACATAAAATTATAATACATCAAATAACTATATACCATGAATCATTCAGTTCCCATCCAACACCAGACAGAATGTTGTCTGTGCTGCGGGCTGTTAATTTTACCATAACACAATAGACAACCACATATTATCCAAATCATAGGTGTGCATGTCTCTCGCACGTATACAAACCCATCGTTATTGTTTCAAAGCAGCATAATAATAGAAAGTAGATAAGTAACCCGATTCTTTTACAGGTTTCTTGCTTCTTCATTTAAAGGAATTGGACTTTCCTCCTCCACCAATACTTGTAGTCCTGATCTTAGCCCCAGCTCGGCGAATGTAATCCGTAAACCTCTCATTTCCGGAGTATTTCTTTTTGTCACCAACATTTGAAGTGGTCCTAATCTTGATCTTTGCACGATGGATATAGTCTGTAAACCTTTCTTCAA